>PVJA010009530.1:0-60359 GCA_004027025.1 Myocastor coypus
TCTTTTTGAGACAGGGTCTCACTATGCAGTTCAGGCTGGCCTTGAGCTCATTTTTGTAGCCCAGGCTGGTCTCGAACTCGCACCAATCCTCCTGCCTCAGCCTCCCAAGTGCTGGGATTACAGGTATGAGCCACCACGCCCGGCCAGAATTTTTTTAAAGTCCTAAAATTTATAAGAAATCATAAAAAAGGAAAACAAACAAAAACCTGAAATAGCCAAAACTATCTTGGGCAAAAAGAAGAAACCAAGATGCATTACATTTATATGACTTCAAAATATACCAAAAAGGTGCAGCAGACAATCAACATGGTATTAGTTTCAAACCAGATACACAGACTGATGAAACACAACGGAGTGCGTAGAGGTCAACAATTGGTTCTGATAAAGGTGCTAAAATACATGAATAACGGACAGTATTTTCTATAAATTACACTGGAAAAATTAAAAATTGGATGTACATGAGCAGAGTAATAAAGCTAGACTGCAATCTCTCACCAATTAGAAAACTAAATTCAAAAGCCGGGCTTGGAGGCATACACCTGTGATCCCAGCATTCAGAAAGCTGAGGCGCAAGGATCACCATGGGTTCAAGGCCAGCCTGAACTATGTAGTGAGGCCCTGTCTCAGAAAAACAAACCAGAACAACTAAATTCAAAATGGATTTAACCCTTAAATGTAAGGCCTGAAACAAACTATTAGAAGAAAATAAAGGAGAAATATTTTAGGACATCATAGCAGCTTTTCAGATAATAACACAAAAGCACAAAAGACAAAATCAAACTAATTTTAGAAGCAAACAAAATAAAATGCTCTTATGCACCAAACATTCAATAGAGAAGATAATCCTCAGAGTGGGAGAAAGTAATTCAAACTATGTATTTCACAAGAAAATGCAAAGAACCCCAGAAACTCAATAGCAAAATAATCAAATACCTGATTTTAAAATATGTAGTAGACTTAAATATTTCTCAAAGACCTAAAAATAGCCAACAGATATACGAGCGGCCTCTCACTACCACTAAATCATCAGGGAAATGCAAATAAAACCACCGTGAGCTCTCTCACCTCACTCCAGACTGTTACTTAAAAGACTAAACGTTACACATGCTTACAGAAACACAGAGAAAAGGGAAATCTCGCACACTGTTGGTGGGAATATGAATTAGAGCCACCATGGAAACAACATGGATGATTATTATCTATTTTAGAAAAGCAATTAGAGATTTCATTTGCTTTCATTGAAAACTTCCTTAATAAGTAACTGAATTACAATTTCGAATGACCAACATTACATCAATCCAAGCTCATTTCTCCATAGATTTACATATTCATCTAATTAGAATAAGCCTCTTTGTTAATTATATCTTTAACATAAATTCTAACAAAATTATGCTATTCTCCTAGATTACTGAGTTATCAAAATGATACCAAATTTCCTGATTATAGAGATTCTAGGGAAATTTCAACCTAAAACTGCCTTTAATATACGTAGATATAACATATAATAACTAATATTTATAGGCATGTAACTTAGGTACAGTTCATCTTTTATAGGTATTAATTAATCTAGATATCATAATAGTAATTGTTTTTGCCATTTCTCAGAGTAAGTAGGAAAAGAAAAATTAAATAAAATTTACAAAATCATATTCCTGCCTTCTCACTCTCTTCCCAGTGCTTCACTGCACACCTCGCAGGTACCGTGGCGTGCAGCGCTGCCGCTGGTGTTGGCCCTTCTGCTCGCTCGCAGGGTTCGCACTTCTCTCTCCACCCCAGAGCAACCCAACACTCAGCCCAAAACTTCCTGAGGAAATGTCCAAGTGGATGGAAACCAGCCCACCTCGCTTCCTCAGAATCCATGCTTCTGAGAAGACTGGCTGATCAGGGCCCTCAGCATTCTGACTACCTTTTACACAGTGCAAGTTCAAATATATTTAGTGCTACACAGTTCTAAGTTCAGTTTTGTGTCTTATGTATGGGTTGTGGCCTAGTCCACAGTCTACCATCCTTTATGTAATACTCCTTCCCATGAGGAAGAGTTCTCTTCTGCTTCTATGAAAGATGTGTCTAAGTTTTACAGTTCATTTCACCCAAAATGCATGAGCTGAACTTCATTTTCTTTCATTTCAACTAATATAAACACAGTTCAAATATGTTAAGATATAAAACGAATTTTTAAAAATACGAAATATAATTGCCTTGTATGTTCAAATCTTTTGAAGCTAAGTAGAAGAAAATAAATTTTCCTCTGCAATAAAGGATTATAGTATTAAATCTGTTTTTCTCTGTCAATTTTAATTCCCCTAAACAGTGAGATAAATTTACTGACATTTTTGCTTAGTTTTAACATAATCAATGAGTGTCTTTTTGCCTCTGACTTGAATATAACTTACTATTATTCTGGGCTCCTAAACGAAGAAGCCCAATAGAAATGAGAATTAAAATTTCATGGTTTTACATAAGATAGATTTTAGGAATTTCCTATTTTTATAGATGTCCAAATTAGGTAGAGACTGATAGGCAGTTAGAAAGGACCCAGGCCCACAACAGAGTCAGAACTGAGAGGAGGCAAACCAGGCCTATGCTCTGAGGTGCTGGAAAGTGCACCCCAAGACGCAGCCCTGTGGCTGAGCCTGCAAGCTGCTGCAGAGGCGACAGCTCAAGCTGTCCTGTAACTGGTGCCATGTGGTCTAGCAAGCCTAATCAATACAAGGAACACACAGAAACAGTGCCATGAACACATGAACAAAACCAGAACACGCTAGTCACTTCTACCTCTTCCAGAAAGGCCACGTTTTTCCTGCATGCTATGTACCCATGCTACATACCTTGGTTTTCTATGAGACCACTATGAGCTAAGTGTCTTACAGTCCCACAGCTTTAGTGCTGTTCCACCTGCATCCCCCTGGACAAGCCAGCTCAGCAGCAACCCACACTGGGGACTCCGGCCTCTCAGGGGCTTTCTCTTGATAAACTCTTCCTGCTCTTAACTCCTTGGTCCTGGATACCATTCTTCAGGGTCCAGAGACATAAACTTGGCACATCTATCAGGTTGGAAGTCACTTCCCTGGAACACTAGTAGTAATCTACCTAAACTGCACAGCTCAGTATACATTCTAACTTATTAAAAGATTTTTAAAAATCAATAGTTATATTATTAGAGGTCGTGAGTCTCCCCCTGGCCTCCACTGAAAGGGATCCAGGCAGACTCTAGATAGTGTGGACTTCTGCCGTCTCCCTGAAGAGCTACTGTGCCTCCCCCAAGCATCAGCAGGAAGGGCTCTGAGCTTAGCCCACTGCTACAGAAACTGTGGGAGCCCTTTGCACCCCCCGGTGGCTCTGTGGGGTGAAGACGGAATCCTGTCATGCAAACCCTAAGCAAGGGAGACCATAGGAACAAGAATGAGGAAACTGTAGTTTTATAAACTAACTGGCCAGGGCCACAGCCCTAAAAAGGGAACAGAAATGTGTGTTTTGAAACAAAACAGATTAACTACCTGTTTAAAAAGATTTAAACTGGAGCCCCACTCCTATAAATACTTCAAATGTTCAGGTTGCAACATAATTATACTAAAGCCCACTAAAATTTAAAGACATGATCAAGCCAGGAGTGGTAGCATCCGCCCACAACCTCAGGCACCAGAAAAGCTGAGCTGGAAGAAGGGCAAGTTCGAGGCCAGCCCCCAAAAGAAATAAAGCAAAGCCCTGCCTATGCAAACACTCACAGGACACAGAGAGTAGGATCGCACATGAACTGCTATTAGAATGCTCTGCTGAGGAGCTAGGAAGCTTCTGCAACAAGCAAGGATCAAGAACTAAGTATTTTCCTTGATCCTTTTAATAAAACCATCAAAATGAAACTGCCAGGCCGGGCGTGGTGGCGCACGCCTGTAATCCCAGTACTCGGGAGGCTGAGGCAGGAGGATCGGTGTGAGTTTGAGACCAGCCTGGGCTACAAAAGTTGAGTTCAAGGCCAGCCTGAACTGCATAGAGAGACCCTGTCTCAAAAAGGCAAAAAAAAGAAAGAAAGAAAGAAAGAAAGAAACTGCCTCTCTCCCTGTGTTTCTATTCCTTTACTTTATCTGATTCCTTCAGTTTCATTTGACACTTTTTGCTCAGAATTAATATTCATAGGTTGCACTGAAGTGGTTACATTTTTTTTCTTTTTGAAGTCAAGCATAGGGGCCAGCAGTATAGCTCCATGGACTAGGCACTTGCTTAGGTAAGCATGGGAGCCAGGGTTCGATCCCTGGCACCGCATGCCATGCCAGTCCCGGCCTCAGGAGCACTGAGATGGAGTCTGGGTGTGGTGGTGCATGCCTGTAATCACAACACTAGGGAGGCAGAAATCAGGAGGATCACTCTGAGTCTGTGATGTATGGTGAGGCACTGTACACACACACACACACACACACACACACACACACTTAAAAGTCAAGTATATGTACCATATACATTTAAAAACCTTATTAAAGAGTTAATAGTTAAAGTGAGTCACATCTTGGTTTCCTTCAGTCACTTCCAGTCCCTTATTCTCCTTTAAGTATCTAACATAGCCTTATATTTATATGGTGAAATAATGATGTTTTGCTACCTTCCTTACAGTTTTAAGGTTTTTAATGTGGAAAAGACTTCTGGTGAGGTGGGAAATCACAGAGCCATTTAGCACTGAACATGAAACAATGTCCACTCTCACAAAACATCCTAACTGGTTTTCTCCTTTTATAAAAGAGCTTTTGCTTTGCAAAAACAGCAGGTAATCCTAAATTCACTATGCTTTTGGATACCTTATGTTATTAACAACTGTTGGATAATACAGACTTAATCTGTATTTTTGTTCCTTTATTCACTAGAAACATTTCAAGATCCTGGGTTCGACATGACGCTGGTCCATGAGCGTTACGTGAAACAGGTAACAGAAAGAGTAAGATGCGCTATTCTCTGTGTCCATCATGCAGCCCCTTGGCCGGCGATGTCTGCTTGCTGCTCCGAGGCTTGCTGACGGCCACCCCCAGGGTCCTAACCCCTTTGTACCTGCTCTATTCGTCATTCTGATGCTTCTGCATGGGTGTCCTAGTGTAACTTTTAAAAAATAGGTCACAATCCCTTGAACTGCTGGATAAATATTTTCTATCAGCTGGAATAAAACTAGGTCTTTTCTCCAGATCACTCATAAACATACTGTAATCATAGATTTCTTTTTCTTAAATATTTTTAATTTTTAAAAAGGAAGAAGAAAAAATGAAAGTGTGAAAATAAAGAAAACTACTACAATGAAGATATTCTTACCACTTGTCTGATTTTTCATTGGGAAATCTAGTCTGAAAATTTCTGAGGGCTGCAATACTAAGGCATCTTATAAAAAATAAAATAATAAAAATCAAGCGAAAGCTAGACCAGTGTTAGTACACTTAAATACAATTCCTATTATGTTAGCTAAAGATCAAATTTAAAAAAGTTGTCTAGCAACTCTGTAGTTCTATATTTGGTTAAAATACGCAAAGTAAAAATGCGAACCATCATAAAGCTGGTATTTGCTGGGCTGAAACATGGTGGAAAGTGCTGAGTGGCACAGCTGAGTCAATACTCAACACTGTAAAAAGTGAAAGCAGCAACAATCCACCCATTCACTGAGCTGTCATGGTTTGTGTGCAGGGGTCAGCTTCTGGAATTCCTAATTGATTATTGTGGAAATGGGCGCTGCACCTCCCTTGGGGCAGGTGATTTGCATTTCAATGTAAGGGAGGAGAAGTTAGCTGCTTGGGCTGCTGCTACCTCTCCCTGGGCTCTTTTGCTCTTAGCTGCTGCCAAGAAAGGCTGCCCTCTGCCATGTGCCTCTCTGCCTTGGAGCCAGCTGAATATGGACTGCAATTCCAGCAACTGTGAGCTAAATAAACCTTTCCTTCCCCCATTTTGAGTGTCAGGTATTTGTTCCAGCAACAGGAGAGTAACTAACAGATGAGCTAATATGACCAAACACCCAACCTGAAGAGCAGCTCTCTCCTCAGGGCTGTCATTCCAGTCTGAAGACTCCAGTCTCCTGATCTCAGCACCTCTCAAAGCCCCCACCTACGAATGCCGGTATCTTGATGCATGGCCCTTGGAGATGAAGGGGACAACCACACAGACCTCATACGCACTCCACCTCTGCTCTGCCATCTGGTCTCTACTCCAGTCCTGGTGGCTTCCTCCCAGTGTCCCTGAGCCACGCTTGCTCTCCCTAGGAAACCTGTGTATGCTGCAGCTTGTGTGAGGAGTCTCTCCTCCACCTCAGGCTGGCTAGCAGCATCTTGATATTCCACAGCCGACAGTCTCCCTGACTCCCAAGGCTCTCCTACTCTTTCTGAAAGCACTTGCAAGGGGCTTGGGAGATAGCTCAAGTGCCTGCCTGGCAAGTGTAAGGTCCTGAGTTATATCCCCAGTTCTGCAAAAAAAGAAAAGCATTTGCAATCTCCTTTCATAGTATGTGTCCTACTTAGTAGTAATAGTGGTAGCTGCTTATTTACTTGCTTCATTTCATTTTTAAATTTCACCCTTTAAAACTAACTATAAACTCTACTGTGGCAGATAATATGGCTATTCTGTGTATTACAGTTAGGAAAGTTGAGGGCTGGAATTTTCACCACGTGGTGGGAGCCACATTTTCACTCCTCCCGTGGGTCAGCGACAGTTAGCACACAAGGCCTGGTGCACAGCGGTAGCTGCAGGGCCATCCACCCATTCGGACAAAGGCTGATGTGAGAAGGCTTGGGGAGTGGAGCCAACTGCACATCAGCCGGGGCTGCCCTTCCCAACAGATCTTTTCCAAACTCTTCTGAAAAGAAATAGCCAGTTCTGGCAGGATAGAGCCATTGCTCCGTGTGCAAGCCTCGACAACGCATGGATAAAGTCTCTGCAGTGTGGCTCTCCTGCCAAACCCAGAGATGGCAAACTTTTAGACCTTCAGCAACACCACAGCCCACTACAGCACCGGTGCCACAGGTTTGCCACCGCCAGCCTACAACCTTCTGAGTGATGACCCGAGGAAGGTCTACTGACTTCTCCTAGGTCAGAAGTAAAACTCGCAGCCCACATGCTGCAATTCCATGTGTCTGAGCAGTTCTCAACCTGTGGGTTGCGACCCCGGAAGGGGTTGAGCAAATATATAATGCATGTCAGGTATTTACATTCCGAATCATAACTGTAGCAAAAGTACAGTTTTGAAGTAGTCACGAAAATTATTTTTTGGCTTGGGGCCACCGCAACATGAGGAACTATTGTGGGGTCACGGCATTAGAAATGCTGAGAACCACTGGTTTAGCTCAATGACACTAATCTCAGTCTTCTTCTAATATTTCATTACAATATTCTACTGTAACAAGGCTTCACTCCTCTTTCTATGTAAGAGGAATAAGGTCAAGAGAGTGTAACAGGTGAACTAGATTATCAACCTGATCCGATTCAGAGCCACCTGGGGGATGAGCAAAGCATACTCCGGATGTCTGCAAGGTCATGCAGTGGCCTCCTCCCTGGCCACTTCCTCTGTCGTGCTGTCCTCTGCTCTGCTTCCAGGCTTTTGTGAACTCAGCCACCCTGCACAGCTCCGACCTTCTGCGAAGGTGTTTCTGCCTCGCAGCCTGCTAACCTGAGCCTCATAAACCCCTTCTCCTCTTTTAAATGGTGGTTGTCAGATGCCTTGCCCAGCAGTGGGAACAGCGAAACACAGAGCAGGCATGTGACAGTATAAACCCAACACCAGAGCATGGGTATTGGGCTGGACGAACGCTTCACGTGAGGGTCAGGGAAAGTAGAGACGAACTTTTTCTACTCTTGCCTTGGATTTTAGGAAGCAAATAATGTGTGCATTTGAAGTCATACTCATGGTCTTCATGAAATAGAAAAATAGTTTTCAAAGTTATAAGCAAGGTACATACCTATGTTAGCAGTGGGGTGGGGTCCGTATGCAGCAAGAAAATCAGATGGGCTCAACCAAGTTGAGCAGGTAGAGGAAGGGAGACGGAAGTACACAACCTAGGAAGCTTCACACCACAGAGTGCTACTTTAGAAAGCGTAACAATTTCAAAGAGTATAATCCAAACAGAACTGCTTTCTAGAGGAAGATTTGTTAATAAAATTCCTTCCCTTTCAAATATTTTCGCTAACGTTTTCCTGACCCAGTTCTTGTCCCTCATGTTTTAAGATCCATTCCTTTCACACAGTATTCTAATTCCCAAAAAAAGGCCTCTGCAGCAGCCCTGTTCTCAGCCCACATGAATTGACACGCAGAAATGTACCTGTTTTTCTGAAAAGAAAATGCAGGTGCTGGTCCGAGAGGTGCAAATCCAGCTCCGCTCTGATGAGGAAGACAGAGTGCTGAAAGGAAGGTGGACAATCTGGGGAGGCCCCTACTCCGCAGGGATCCCGAGCCACTGTCTCACTGCACCCCTCTTCTCCCACAAAAGCCCTCGCTGACCCTGAGCCCACTGAGACAGAGATGTGCGCAACACAGAAGTTCCTCCGCCCCCTCCGTCGCAGCTTTGAGTGAACCTACTTGTTTCAGCTGATTTCAGTCTCTCAGGTGTTTCAAGGTTTTCTTTTGAGAGTAGGATACTTAAAAGTCTGGCACCAAAAGGAAAGGAAGTGAGTAGAACGCATGCCCGGTAATGACAGGCAATCCTGTGACTGATTTTTTTGTGAAAAATAGAAATAAAAGCTGTGCTTTTGGCCAGATCACATATTCCTGCGAGGTGAAAATGACATGGCCAGTGCAACTTCAGTAGACCCTGAGGAAATTAAAGGAAAATAAGGCAGCAGAACTATGTAGTAGTCTTGAGTCTCACCAAAGCCTGGAAATCCACACTCCACCAAGAAGAAAAGATTACAGCAGGTACCTGCTGATTGTAATACAAGGAAGAATAAAAAAATAAAGATATGAGAGATAGGAAAGTCAATCTTAGAGAGTTGTATTTTTAAGAAAAATTTCAAGCTTCAAGACAAGTTACCCAGTTATCCAAATGATTTTCCCTGCCAGGAATTTCTTTCAAAAATAAAAAATTCCTAATGTCTAAGATGCAAAACCCCTCCCCTGTACTTTCACCTGTAAATCATGCTTTTCACCTTTAAAATGGGCCATTCCTTTTCCCTTCGTGAAATGCCTATCTGAGATAGGAGACTAGGGTGTGGCAGAGTTGGCTGGGGCGGTAGGTGTGACCTGTTTACTACAAGACCCTGGCACATGTGCAGAACAGCTCTAAGCGTTGGACGCGCACTTCTCAGACCCCCGCAGGTCTTCTGTAGGACAGCCTAGACCTGGCGTGAACCTGAGGCTCGAGGCTCCAACACTGCCTCTCAGGGCCAGGGTGCGAAGTCCCCTCGGGCTCTTCCCGACTTGACAGCACAAAGGCGGAGGGCGCCGGGGGCGGCAGCGTCGCTGCAGCCTTGCCGGCAGCCCACGCTGTCGCCCCTGTGTTGCTCTTACTCTCAACTGCTATTCATGGGGCCCAAGCTCACTCTGCAGTGCCGCTTCCCTCCCACTCTTCACTCTGACTTTCTCAAGTACACTATGCCACTGCTTTGGGCCCATTTAATTCAATGCTTCCTTCTAGATGAAAAGAAACTGGAATCCAATTCTGGAAAGGGGGCGTAGCAACTTGGAACCCAACAAGGAATGTGTAGTCCATGAACCACTTTGTAGAAGCAAGCTACCCAATAATGCATCCACTTTCTCCTGGAAATTGGCCCTTTAGCCTGTGACTGGGTCATCAGCCTTCACTTGGCAAGAGCCATTTGCTGTCGCCTCTAAAGTGAATGCTCTCTTTCCACAGATTTTCACTCCCTAGCCACACACAATTACGCAGCTTGAGGCTAAATGGCTTCTCTTGGGGATCCTACTCTGTTTTCTCTGTGTACTTTTAAACTCTGCCTCATGAACCTCATGCTTATTGACATGTCTTCCAAACTCTTTTTTTCTGTCGTGGAAGTCAGAGAAAGACCATGACCTCAGCATGATCATCTATCTGTACTATGGCAGGAGCTGGGGCATGGCCAACCAACTCAGCAAGGGGTGGCGACCTGCCAAGCACAGAGATCCAGGACTCAGGCACAGAGTGTAGCTCCCAAGCCTTGCCGGGGCCAATCAGAAAATGCTGTTTTCAGTTCTGCCGGAGAGAATCAAGCAGGGTGTGGGTAAGATGGCCTAAGATCTGACATTAGCCTGAAGAATGAGGGCTACAAAAGACCTCTGCTGTTAACATCATGGCCACTTTTTGTGGCCTGCTCTCACTCTGCTGATGGTACAGTCCTTCTCCTTTTAACTGGCCCACCCTCCCTTACTCCACTGAGCATACTTCTTTTCCTACCTTAGTAAATGTAACACTTTGCTATCTTTTTCTTGTGTCTTACTCAGTTCTTTTTCTGGGACATAGAGGACACGGTAAGATTCTGCAGAGCCCCAGACTCCAGTAACATATTCCTGGTCAAAGCCCGCTAGGAGATAAGAAGCTTGGGAGAAATGAGAATAAGTTAGTGGGGACACAGGAAGATTTTGTACTTCTCCACAACAGTCTACCCTGTGCGTTCAGGGCATATCTGAGTCACCAGTGGCATTGCCATCTGCCCCTTGGGCTGCACTGCTCCAGACCATGTCTGTAGGGGTTGAGGCCTGGATCTCTTTGCCTTAACATATTCACAATGGGACCATAATTCATATACCTCATTATCAGGCAGCTTGTACCATCCAATGGTACAGGCATGACTGTCCTATGCCACCTGATGGGCTTATTGTTCATGCAACACCAGTAGTTCAAACTGGAGAGAACTTGTCAAGCACACTCAAGTCACCCATGCGAAAACCTAGGGCAACAAGCTCCTGCTTTAAGTGGGCAATGGGTGCGTGACCACACCATGCCACCAGCCAGGCCCTACACTCTATCAAGTGGCCAATGTGTGTGGTCCTCGCACTGGAAGACTGACTGTGATTCCCAGAGAGAGAGAGTGGGCCAGCCAAAACTCTCACTTCCTGCTAAGATGAAGGAGACTGAAGGGGCCTAGGACATCTGCAATGTCCTTGTTCACAGATTTTCCATCTCTTCCAAGGAACCATGGGTAACCCTAGACATCATGGATAACCAAATTCAATTCCTTAAGGATACAACAGCAGTTTACTGTGCTTTAGCTACTCTGGAAAACCTTTCTCTAAGATCTTTAGGCACAGCTGGGGTTGAGGGGCACCCTTGTCAGAACCTCTTCATATCTGCTCTGACGTGTCAGTTCTAAGGTCCAAAGATCAAGAATGAGTTTTTAATTGTCCTGCAGTGTCCTTAGTAGGATGAGAGTTACCAGTAAAAATGGGGCAGTTCCCTAATTCTTACAAAGATTTAGAAACAAAGAACTATCTCTAATCTTTTTGGAAACTTCAGTCATTAATAAAGATCTAGAGTCAACATCCTAAAGTGAACTCTAGCAAAACCTGACCAAGAGACTTGAGTCTTGGCTTTGATTACTGCGCAATGGTCCTGATAACGATTCAGAATACCCCAAGAAACTGGGCCATATGAGTCCATTTGAGACCTTTTTATATTCTGATATGGTAGTGGACCCAGAGACCACAAGACTCTTAAATATCTTATTAATTCAGGCCAATACAAGTGTGTTAAACCCACTGCAGTAAAGATAGCGAAGACAAATAGCTAAACGCACCTTTCTAATGTCAACCCACCTGAACTGTCTGAGGAAAAAGAGCGCCTGAAAGAAACAAGTAAAGCTTCTAGAGCCTGTAAAGCTCTAGAAGCCCTGATGCCCTTCAAAAATCAGGGTTCCAAAGCTGCTCCAGGTTCAGATAAGCAGAGTCATTAGTGACCCATAATCTACCACAGAGTAAATGGGCACCTGTGTTGGGACTCCTGCTTTCAATTAGATCCATAAGGTGGGTAATCTCGCTAAGGCTCTCAGGCTCCTTGAAGCTTATCTAATCTCTCTCTGTGTCATGCTTTATCCTCTGCAGGAAGCACGAAAACAAAACTTAGAAAGTCTGTCACCAACAATACAGAAAAACTATGTTTCTAATTGCTGTATGTGTCATAGCCCAGCTTTTAAGACAGAGCAGGAAACACTCTGATCTGCTCCTTCTCATATTTGGCTTCTGCATCCTCAACCTAACAGTGAGGTTCATCCATTTGTGACTCCACATGGCAACTCAGACTCGTGCTCGAGGCTCCCCTGACAAGCACACATGTATTCCCCTGCCCCCCAGGCAGCCCAGCAGTCTCACATACATACAGATACCACTTCTCTCCTCGTTGTCTTGATAGATGTTTTCTAACTGAGCCAGCGAGCCCCAGTATCCCAAGATGGTTGGAGAGTACCGAAGTCCCCACCAGTAGGGCCTACAGCCCTTTTCAGGCACAAGTCACTACATGAAGACAGAGATCTCCACACTCCATAAAGAACTTTGGAGATTCATGTCTGGGGGCAGGGGAGGAAGCAAGATATTTGAGTGTGACCAATCAGTTGAGCAAGTGTGTGTGACATGCCTGTCATAGAGATTCAGGTTAAATATGCAGAATACAGTTCCCATGCCAATCACCTGGGGCCAATCAGAAAGTCCTATCTCAGCTTTTCTGGTGGAGAAATCAAACTGGTTTTCAATAAAACAGTTTAGATCTAACATTGACCTGAAGCATGACGGCTACAAAGGCACACAGCACCACCCCACCCCTGCCCTGTTAACTGCCTGGCCACTGAATCTCCCAGGAGCCCATTCTCACTCTGTAGGGCATACTTGTCCCCCTACCTTTACTAAGGGTAAAACCTGGCTACCTTACGCATGGAACTTGTCCAATTCTTTGTTTAGAACACTGAAGAGGTAAGAAAAGTCTACCTGATAACAACAGAACTCCAGCAAAAAACCAGAACACAGATTTAAAACACTAGCATAAACGTTATTTTAAAATGTGTAGAGAATATTCACTACTAACCTGGTTTAGTTTCTTCCAGAGACTGAGGACAGGAGAAAGTTCGTTAGACCAAATTTCTCTGTCAAACTTGGAGCCAGCTGTTACTGATCTGCCCAAGATTTTCAACTTGGAAATAACCTAAATGAATAAAATAAGTAGCAATAAATGAAAATAATTCCAAATAGGGAGAAACAGTATAGTTAGAAAAATAGGCATATTTATTTTGTACATAAAATGATCAAGTATACAAACAGAATTTAATGTTATGGTATCTGTACATTTGGCTTTATGTTTTACTATTTAAGTAAAGTTGAGGGAAACCATTAAAAATATGCAAAGCCATGTGTGGCTGCACATTCCTGTAATCCTAGCACCCAGAAGGCTGAGACGATACGATTCCAAATTTGAGGCCAACAAACACCACACAAGGACAGCCTGCACTGAGACCCTTTCTCAAAAGAAAATTGAGTCAAAACAAAATCAAACAACAACAAAAAAAAACCCCAGAAATTATATGTTAGAAAGCTGCTCCTTTATGCAGAAAGCTTTAGCCACCCATTATTAATAACCTCATGGTAGCCGGGCATGGTGGCGCACGCCTGTAATCCCAGCACTTAGGAGGCTGAGGTAGGAGGATCGGTGTGAGTTCGAGACCAGCCTGGGCTACAAAAAGTGAGCTCAAGGCCAGCCTGAACTGCATAGTGAGACCCTGTCTCAAAACAACAAAAAATAAAATAAATAAAATAAAATAAAATCAGTGAAACATACGTGACTTTTAAAAAATATTTCAACTATAGGGCCCGGCAGGATGGCTCAGTGGTCTAAAGCGCCTGCTTAGGAAAGCTGAGGTGGCTGCAGGGACCGCGGTTCGATCCCTGGCACCACATGCTGCACCAGCCCTGCCCTCAGGGCAGGCTGAGCTGGCCATAAAAATAAATAAATAAACAAAAGTTCTGAAAAACAAGATAAATAAAAATAAAAAATAAAAATAAATAAAAATTTTTTCAACTATATATTAAAATTGTGCAGCCGGGTGTGGTGGTGCACGCCTATAATCCCAGCACTCGGGAGGCTGAGGCAGGAGGACTGGCGCGAGTTCGAGATCAGCCTGGGCTACAAAAGTGAGCTCAAGGCCAGCCTCAACTGCATAGCGAGACCCTGTCTCAAAAAGACAATAAATAAATAAATAAATAAATAAATAAATAAATAAATAAATAATAATAATAAAATAAAATAAAATTGTGCTATTTCATGGATAATATAAAATGAATCCCCAAAAATGTATATGTTTTCTTAAGGCAGTATTTTAAACTTCAACATTTGCATCACATTGACTATTTTTCTGCTTTTAATTTTTGAGAGATGTAAGTTGTTTTCCTTTTTTAACAAGTTGGGTTAGGTTTCATAGCTGCTAAGTTCTTACGCTAGCAAACTTCGTAATGAGGGCTATAAATCTTTCAGAATGAATGTACTACTTAATTACTAAACATCCCCAATCAAACTCTTAAACTCAAGTTACTCTCAGAACTTTTGATTTCCTAGTCTTAAAAAACTACGGTGATTCCACATTTGATTTGGTTTTTCTGATAAATTATTTTCATTTGTTCAAACTGAACTCTACCACAGCATCTAATTTATCAGCTTTGTTGGACTACAAAACACCACTAGCTGGTAGAACAGATGCTCGGTTTTTTTTTTTTGTTTTTTTGTTTTTTTTTTTTTTGTCTTTTTGAGACAAGGTCTCACTATGCAGTTGAGGCTGGCCTGGAGCTCACTTTTTGTAGTCCAGGCTGGTCTCGAACTCACACCGATCCTCCTACCTCAGCCTCCCAAGTGCTGGACTACAGGCATGTGCCACCACACCCGGCAGATGCTTTTAACTCTGGTAACATTTCCACCACTTATTTGTGTTTCAAATTTGTTAAACACGACAGAAAAGAATACAAAAGTATAAAGAAAAAAAATACAGTTTTTATACATGATGCTAGAAACTATTTTAAGAAAAATGTATGCAGGCTAAAATGGGTTATATTTTCTATTCTAAAAAAACAATATATGGGGTTCTCATGCTTTAAACACATCATTATAATTTTTAAGGAACAAACAGCAATACCAAGAGTTCTTATTAATGAAGATGCTTTGTTTCTAAAACATCTAACATTTTATAGATAAAATGACTTTGTTTATAATATTTTAAAACATTCAGAACATTTTTCTCAGGCTAGAGAGATAGCTCAGCAGGCTAAGCGTCTGCCTCGTGAGCTTCAGCTCCCAGTACCAAATGCCACGCCAGCCTCAGTGTCTCGCCAGCCACCAAAACCAGGCCTGGTGGCGCACACCTGTAATCCCAGTGCTGGGACACTGGGGTGCACTGTTCATGGGTAGATCTTTTTACATTACATGGCAATGTACTGTAATACACACACACACACACACACACACACACACACACACACACACACACTAAAATCCTTTAAAACAGTTATGCACAAGACATGCAGTACCGGATTTGAACACTGGATACTGGATCCCAGGCTGTGACCAACAGAGAAAGGTCAGACAAGGCTTGGTGGGGGAAGCTGTGTAACACAGTAACACACATTTGTTTGAAGAGTAACTGTAGCACCAGCGCAGGAGGTGTCTCAGAGATGCTGGGCTATTTCATATTAACCAGGACTACAAGTGCAGCACCAACCCACATCGGGACAGAGCTGTGGGGTTCTGCGAACTGTTTCTACTTCTAACTTTCAGAAACTGATGTTTTCCTCAGGCCATCTTAATAGTGCTGCTTCAATCACACCTCAGATAAAAAGGACAACTAGCACAATTCCAACTAAACCCTCCTGTAGCCTAGACAGTGAGTATGTGGTGATGCTGGAAGACTTTAGAACTGCAGCTCCTTTGGGATCAACCACAGGGTACCCGCACTCTTCTTTTAACATGCCTCTTCCTCAGGAGTCAGAGTCACCTTCACAACATCAGAGATCCCATTCTGTCCAAGGACACAGGGGACACTAAGGAAGACACCATCCTTGATTCACAGAGCCCCTTAATCATGAAGAATCATAAGATTCTTCATTATGCTTTCTGCCAAACCTGCCACCGACAGCCCAGTGGCCCAAGATGTGCAGCTTTTTAGTTTGATCACTTTATAAGTACTGTCAGCCACCTGTTTGTGAACCTCTTTCCAATGCTCCTGTCCCTATCAGTTCCTAACTCGGGGTGCAGATTCTTCAGGGTGACACATTCACAGCACTCCACAGAGGGATGCTGGCCTCTCCGTGCTCCCCAAAGATCCAGCCAGGCAGCTCAGTGGATGCATGCCCAGCCTTTCTCCCATCAGGTAGCAAAAGCAGGCTGAATCCAGGCTGCAACCACTGCTGATAACACGGTTCTTAGGAAAGCTGCTTATCTTCCAGGCCACATAGGTCAAGGTATCCACTGGGCTGGACATAAGCAACTTGCCCTTGGGACTGTGCTTCACAACATTAGGAATGACGAACTTGAAGATGTTCACATTACACTGCACCAAACTGAGGTGGCTCTCTCCCTCCGGCTGATATGCTCCAATGGTGGCAGTAACCAGCTTAGACTTTGTGGTTACATTATAGTCTTCGCCAGGGCCAATTTGTGGTGTCCTAAGGAAAAGGCTCCCGTATCAGAGATCCGTCATCTCTCCCTTCAGTTTGTCTTCCATGACACCAACAGGAGCAAGTTCACCTGACAAGTCCTTCCTTAAGATACTGATGGTGCAGGCCATGCCAACAGCGCCAAACCCGACAACCGTGATCTTATTCTGGGGCACCTGCTCCTCCTTCATGGGATTCACAGTCAGCTGATCCTTGAGACTGGCTATCTTGGACTTAGAACCAAAAGGAACGGGCAGCCCATCTTTTTCCACTTTTGCCCTGCTTGCGAAGTTGATGGCTTTCCTGAGTTGCAACACCTTTTCCATCGTTCTGTCTTACTGCGGTGCCAAAGACAGAAGAAACATAGCTGTACCAGGTTACGTCACCCTACCAATATCCTCTGGGGCACTTTACGGATCTCATGAATTGCAGAGAAGCAGCACAAGGTTCTGTCACCTCTACTTCACAAGTTCTCATTTCAAAGACCAATGAAAGACATGATAGCTCTATCTTTGCTTCAGTTCAGCAGCAACTGTTTTTACTGTAAGACAGTGCTCTGATTTGGCCATGGTCTAAATGTCCCTTTCACTGTAATTAAAGGAGTGGTCACCAGGCTAGCACTCATGGGAGATGGCAGAATCACTAGAAGGCGGAACCTACTGAGAAATTCTTAGGTCAGCAGGGCACTAGGTGGTTCTCCTGAAACCACAGAGGATTATTATAAAAGGAGCAGCCCTGGCCCCACCTACTTCCTCTCTTCCTGTTTGAGATCTGACTACTTTTGTCCACACCTGCTTTCACTACAATGCACCACCATTCAGGGCCCCAACACAAACCAAACCAATGAGAACCTCTGCTCCCCCTGCTTGTGAACCTTCAATAGAGCTAAACAGCTTTCCTCCTCATGAAGTCAGTTCACTTCAGCATTTGGTTGTCATAACAGAAAGCTAGCACTGGGGCCTAGAGAGATAGTTCAAAGGAATAAGCACTGACCTGGCAAGTACAAGGACCTGAGTTCAATCCTGGCCCCACATGCCGAGCGCACCATCTTAGCCCCAGTTCCCTGGGTTCACCTGCTCAACCCCAGATGCAATATAAATAAATAAATAAATACATACATACATACTACAAAGAAAGCTAACACGGTGCAAACACAGAATCTTATAATTATATTGCCCCTTCTCATTTGGTTTTTATGAAGTAAACAAAATAATTTTTATGTAATAATAGTAACTATAGAATATCAGTTCACGAATTGTCTTTTTTGACCATTAGCCACTTCCCTTATTTGATTTTATTTTCATATCCTGATTTCCTCGACTACTGATTTTATTTCTGATTTATATTTTGTTACGAGAAATAGCTGGGCGTGGTGGCACACACCTGTAATCCCAGCACTTGGGAGGCTGAGGCAGGAGGATTGGTGTGAGTTCGAGACCAGCCTGGGCTACAAAAGTAAGGTCAAGGCCAGCCTGAACTGCATAGTGAGACCCTGTCTCAAAAAGACAAAAAAAAAAAAAAAAAGAGAAATAGTTATGAAGCTTTGATGCACTTTGGATCATCAATGGCTTGGCAGTCCTATTTGCTGAAGGTAAAATCTCTCTGCTATTTACAAAACTATAAGACAGAGACATCTTACATAAGCATACTGAAGCTCATAGATGTATACTGAATACACACAGGATCTTGGCTCTACATTATTAAAAAAAACATTTACTGTATACCATATTTGAAAACATTGCGGCAAATAATAAATTAAATGTGCCCATTCTATGATCGAGCTCTGTTGCTGCTATGTATTTGCTCAAGAGAAATAAAATCAAATATTCATAGCATGTCATTATTACAAGCCCAAACTGGAAATAAGCTAAATGTCTTCCAACAACTGAATAAAATGCCTTTGAATGGAATTCAGTGACTGACAGAACAGAACTGCAGTGCACCTGTACGACAGGACACACACTGCTTAACAGTCAAAGGTCCAAGTCTGGATGCGAGTCAGAGCAGGGGAATGGTATAATAGTTATGTTCAGAAGGGAGGCATCTAAATAGATGAGTACTTGACTTATTCTCTTAGTATTTAAACTGTAGGGGCCCGGCAGGATGGCCCAGTGGTCTAAAGCGCCTGCTTAGGAAAGCGTGGGTGGCTGCAGGGACAGGGATCCCCGGCACCCCATGCTGCACCAGCCCTGCCCTCAGGGCAGGCTGAGCCGGCCATAAAAGTAGATGAACAAACAAACAAAAGTTCTGAAACAAGAAAATAAATAAATAAATAAATAAACAAACTGTAGAACACCAACTCATCTGTACCAATAGAAGGGTAATCACTGGCTACCTGGGGGTCAGGGAGACAAGGAGACCCTGGGGGTGGAGGAGAATGTTCCCCATCTTGCTGTGGTGATGGACTCATAAAGGTAAACATATTCAAATTTTGTCGGACAGCATTGTCTAAAGTGAGCTGGGGACTGAAGATCAATTAACTTCAATAATGTAAAAGAGGGAGCAGTATTAAAATGTTAGGCAGTTCACAGATGGATGAGGAAAGTTAGAAAGTGGGCACAGGGACACTAAAATATTGGTTATTCTGAACAGAAAAAGGAAAGCCAATCTGCCAACGCACACAGGGCCAGTGCCCTGCCCCTCTGCCATCACTGCCTTGGCTTTGGATGCTACCGAGGAGTTAGCAGTTGTTAGTGTTGAGAAATAAACACACGGCCACACCAGGTGGTGCGCACCTGTGACCACAGCACTCTGGGAGCTGATGTGGGGGAAAGCAAATTCAAGTCCAGACC
Source organism: Myocastor coypus (assembly GCA_004027025.1). NCBI lineage: Eukaryota > Metazoa > Chordata > Mammalia > Rodentia > Myocastoridae > Myocastor > Myocastor coypus. The sequence goes on from PVJA010009530.1 coordinate 19,354, forward strand.
AGGGAACTTAGTGAGGTCCTGGCTTATAATGAGAATGATAATAATCATAATAAAATAATTATTTAAAAGAGTGCTATAGCTCAGGGTAAGGATCTGATTCAATCTCAAGCACCACACAAAATCAGAGAAAAAAAGTCAGCATTCGCCATCCCCCAATAGGCTCTCTGCACACCGGCACCCCTCCTCCTCACTAGCCCGCCTCTGTTCCCAGGGTACAGTACTGCCTTCTACAGGACACAGGAGACCTCCTGTGTCTGCCAGGCTGACTCTGGATTTCCCTGCTCACAGCCGAAGGGTGCCTGCCCACCAGTGCAGTGTGAAGAGGACTTGGCCACTGCCCGCATTCCCAGTGTCTGCCTCACCCATTTCTACTTTGTGTTCTTTTCTTATTATTCCTTATTATTCCATGTTGTAAAGCAAATCCCAGGCTCAGACCCAAAAGATAACCATAAGGCCATTAATTTTCCAACAATGAAAATCAGATGGTATCAGATAATACCCAACACAGTTTTAAAATTTCCCTGATTGTCTCAAAATTTATTTTAATTGTATTCCAGAAATCAGGATCCATAACTAAGGTTATAAAGTTGCTATGCATTGTATCTTTTTATACAGAGCAGTCTGTGTGCCTTCCTTTGCTGTACACCATCAATTTACTAGCTAGAGTCCATTATCTTGCAAAATATTCTTCCTTCTGAAAATGGGAGTGTAACTTACTTTGTTTTCCCGTGCTTCCTTTCAATGGGAAGTTAGTTCCCAAGCTTGATCAGCGTCAGCATGAGGTGTCTAATACTTGTGCTAAGGGTCCCTCGCAGTGCAGCACAGGGGCACAGCGGGAGGCTGTTGTGCCGCACATCCTTCACCAGGGAAAAGTGGGAGCACCTGGCTTGCAAGTTTCCACATCAAGCTTCCATCTAACGGGTTCAGCTTTTAATGAGTTCCTAATCACTTATTTATGAAAGTTCAACAATGGAGATTTTTCAAACTCCATCATTCCTCCCATATTTACTATCTAGAATAATTTGATTAAAAGCTATCATCAATTTATCTTTTATAAAGATAAATTTTTTAATTATGAAGTAAAATTTTAAAAGTACTTAATCCTTACCCTTTAATTACTACTTTAGAATGAAGATATTTTTAAATTTCTTATTAAATAAGCTACAGGTTAAAAAATCAAGTTTATAATAAAATTTCGACATAAACATTTTAAAAAGAATAAATAGCACAAATAGACTGATGAGCCGGGCGTGGTGGTGCACGCCTGTAATCCCAGCACTCGGGAGGCTGAGCCAGGAGGATCGGTGCGAGTTCGGACCAGCCTGGGCTACAAAGTGAGCTCAAGGCCAGCCTGAACTGCACAGGGAGACCCTGTCTCAAACACACACACACACACACACACACACACACACACACAAAAGAAAAAAACCAGACTGATGATGTTTCCTGTTATAGTTTGTGTCTAACTGTCCCCCCAAAGCCTCATGCAGTCATGGGGCGGGGACTTCTAGAGTTTAAGATTAATTCATGATTCGCTGGGATTATGGGTGTGAGTACTTCCCCAGCCTGGGGCGCAGAGCCTGACTGCAACACAGGGGAGACTGACTTGCTCTCTGCTGCCACCGTTGCTGCTGCTCCTCCCTTTGCTCTCTTGCTCTTTGCCACCACCATGAAAGGGTGCTTTCTGCCCTGTGACATCATTGGAGCCAGTGTGGACTGACGCCCCCAGCAGCTGTGGGCCTTATAAATCAGTCTTTTCTTCCTTCATTTTGGCGTCCCAGCAACAAGGGCAGAGTAACTGAGACATTTTCCTATTTTTCTTTTGAATGGTCTTAGAACTTGACTACAACGAGTATTTAAGGTCATATTTTTTTCTCCAGAATTAGGTCACCTAGTTTTTGTTTTTTTTGTTTTTTGTTTTTTTTGTCTTTTTGAGACAGGGTCTCGCTATGCAGTTCAGGCTGGCCTTGAGCTCACTTCAGTAGCCCAGGCTGGTCTCGAACTCGCACTGACCCTCCTGCCTCAGCCTCCCGAGTGCTGGGATTACAGGCGTGCACCACCACGCCCGGCTGTTGTTGTTGTTTTGGTTTGGTTTTTTGGGTTTTTTTTGCAGGACCAGGGTTCAAACTCACAACCTTAAACTTTTCAGGCAAGCTTGTGCCACGGAGCTATCTCCCCAGCCCTCCAGAATTAGAAAATAAAAGTACACTTAGTAGTAATGGTTTAGTAGTGATTACACACTGACAGTAGCAACCAGCAAACAGGCTCCTGATGTATGGATTACTATATGCAGACAGAAGGAGGGGGATAAAAGAGAAGTATAATTTAAGCTTCCTGATTTCAAAAAGTGCATTTACCAGGAGCTGTGACACGTCTAGGAATGGATGCCATCAGGTCGCGCTCAGTGCAGCTGCTGGGAAGCGCAGCTGCCGGGTTCAGAAAAGCCCCTGCCGTGAAACACCGCTGAGGTTACTGCACTAGCAGCTAGTCTTCAAGTCTTTGGCAGCAGAAAAATCCTAACTGTTTTTCAGAATAAATGCAACACATTTTCAAGAGCTGGGATGTGAAATTGCTATTTAGTCTATGAAAAAGTAATGAGGTTCTAGAACTGCAGAGCATGTTTAGGGGAAAAAAAAAAAAATGTAGCTAGCACTGTAGCCCTTAAGGAAAACACATGCAGAAACCTCTCTAGAACTGTAAAGCCAGCCATAAATTGGGTCAATACCAACTGCCTCCACAAGGCTGCTGCCGCAGCTAGCATACCACAGCTGCTTTCCAGCTCTCTGGCCTGTGTCAAGGCAGGCCGACCCAGCCACTTCCACAGTGCCCGGGCTCTAGCTGTCCCTGTAGCCAGCTCACAGCGTCATGCCCTACCATGCCTCCTCTCCCTTGAGTCCTATCTACTTCACAGCTGTTTTTCCAAGTGAAAACACAGAAAGGGTCTATGAACACTGGAACCATGTTGTCTCCTTAGTAATCAAAAACGGCAGTTAAGGTCATAATGGGATCACACTGTAACCTACCAGATCTGCAAAACTGAGGCATCCAAAAATGCTTAGCCTAGGGCTGGCCAAATAGCCCAGTAGACTAAAGCACCTGCTTAGGCAGAGTGCAGAGGCCAGGGTTTGATCCCCGAGCATGCTGTGCCAGCCTCACACCCAGAGTGCACTGAGTCAGCAACTGAGACTGCGCATGGTAGTGTGTGCCTGTAATCCCAATGCTCAGGAAGCTGAAAACAGGAAGAATACTAGGAGTCCAATCTACATAGTGAGACTCTGTAGTCCCTGTAGACTTTATACCCAATGCATAAAAAGTTCTTTTTTTAAAAAATGCATAGGGGCTAGCGAAATGGCTCAGTGGTCTAAAGCGCCTGCTTAGGAAAGCTTAGGCAACTGCAGGAACCTCGGTTCAATCCCCGGCACCACTTGCTGTGCCAGCCCCACCCCCAGGGCAGGCTGAGCTGGCCATAATATTAAAAAAATAAAATAAAAAATATAAAAATGTTTAGCGTACTGCACTTAAGAGGATGTGGATATTATATATTGCTGGTTAATGAGTAACTAGCATCCCCTACAGAGCACTTAACACAATGGTTCTACGCCTAAATACATGTACCCTAGAGAACTTCTTGTATATGTGGACCATGAGACTTATGCACCAATGTTCACTGAAACACTGCTTTAATGGCCAAAAACAGTAAACCAAATGTCCATCAATAAGAAAATGTATGAACAAACTGCATAATGTTTATATAATGAAATAATGACAGACTACAACCCAAACCTAAAAGAACGTTAGAAAATCAAAGCTGCAGGAAAAAAAGCAAGCCCTCTGATGTCATAGCCAATATGCTATCTTTATAAAGTTTAAAATCTGAGTAAAATGAAAAACATAGCATTAGGCACAAGAGAGAGGAGGATATACAACTATCTTGCACGTATAAAATTATTTTTAAAATGTAAACAAAACCAGTGCGCTGGCTCCTTTAGAATAAAGGCAGAGGAATACTGTATGCACCACAACTAGCAAATTGCCAGGAGTTACTGCAGTAGATCAGTTGGGTTGCTGTTGGTTCACAGATGGCCCTATCTCATGATTTCAATGTTTACATTGCATCTCATCTTAGTTACTTTCCTCATTGCTGAGACAAAATAACCAACACCCACAATTAAAGGAGGAAGCCACTCATTTGCAGAGGCTGCAGTCAGTGACAAGCTGTCTCCAAGGCAGGGTGGCAGGGCAGGCAGATACTATACAAGAGAAACAGCCCATGACAGAAGGTAGCAACACAAAGGACAGAGGAGAAAGGCCTCGTTCTGTCCCTTATATTGTATTCAGCATTGCACCATGGATCATTCACACACGCTAAATTCAGCCACCTCTAAAAAAACCCCACCTAGGACTGTGTGAAGATTTGGGGGGACATTGAGATGCAGGCCATAACATGTCAGTACGTTGTTACTTTTATATGCAATGAATTTTTTTCCATTGAATTTATTTTGAAAAGACATTAAAGAATTTACATAAAGGCATTACCTCATCATGGAAAGAATTAAAGCAAACTCAGGGGAACAGGTGATACTGTTATGGTTTATGTCTAGCTGTCCGCCCAAAGCCTCATGCAACCCTGGGGCAGGCTTCTAGAGTTTGAGATGAACTCAAGATCCGCTGGGATTAGGGGTGTGAATACTACTGCACTACTCCCAGCCTGGGGCGGACAGCCTGAGTACAATTTAAGGGAGACAGACTTGTTCTCTGTATCCATTGTTGTGTTACTCTTTCCTTTTGCGCTTGCTGTTTTCTGCCACTACAAACTGCTGCCCTCTGCCACGTGCCAGTCTGCCTGGGAGCCAGATGAGTATGGACTGAAGCCTCCACACACTGCGAGCTAAATACACCTCTCCTGCCTTCATTTTGGGTGTTGGACATTTGTCCCAGCAATGAGAGCAGAGTGACTGAGACAGGTACTAAATGTTGAAGAATGTGATTTTATAGTAGCCCACAAGGTGACACAGTAATATTCAGAAATCTTAAGGGAGGGAACAGACTGCCATGTAGACCTCATGTATGAATGTGCAGATAAAGGATCTTAGCAGAAGCTCAAAAGAAATGCAGCCTGTGTGGCTGCATCTGTGTGTGAAAAGATGAGAGGAAGAGAAAGGTGAGGCAGGTGCAGGGGGCCTGAGCATACATGGGATTCTGCAGACCCCTACGACAGACGCTTCTATTCTGAGTTGGGTGCAGAGTGACTGGTGGGAAACTAATTCTCTCTTACCATCTACACAGCATGAAAATGTGCATCTACCTGTTAGAAAAATCTCATCAGATAGACCCAGAGGAACCTAAAACTGGAAGAACAACTTTGCCCAGATGCCAGCTCGCCTTTGAGTGTATCTAAAATCTACATGGAAAGACTCAAGTGCTTATGCATACATACATGGACTTAAATGACTGAGAAAACTTTTTTTCTGAATCACACAGAATTCTGTGCAAAAGCAAAAAGCACATTCACCAAATTTCATGCTGATTACCTCAGATTTCCTCAGAAATTCATTGCTTGGTAAAGAAAATGGGGGAATAATTTTATTTAATAAGATTCTAAGAACTGTCCTCCACTATTTCACTGACTTTATTAAATCCATATATCACAGCCTGAAACTGTTGAAGGGTAAAGTCTTAAATAAGGCATTTAATAATATATCTCTTTCGCCACCTCCAGGATTTGTCTGACTTGTTTTAAATGAAAGAGTAAAATTAATAGCTCTCAAATTTCAAACTTTACAGGCACTCAGTTGAGTGAAGAAAATATTATATAGAATAAAATTCATAGATTCTAGATACTTTTATGAAAACTTAACAATTAAAGAAACCTGGGTGTTATATTGCTGGTCCTAATCTGTACTACAAATTCGACGTCCCTGAAATTGTCACGAGCATATTTCTAACTGTGTTCCAGAGTACTGGTTTTACAGTGCCATGGGGACAAATCTAGGAATGACAAATACAACGCAATAGCATGACTTAGATCATTTAAAGGTTGCAGCTCTCCCGACAGGCGCTGGAATGCAGGTGACCATAATGGAGTGCAGCAGAGGTGGCAGCTGGGTGACGCTGGTCTCCTCAGATCACAGAGTCACTCAACACTGTGATGCACAAGATAACCACATGGATCATTCTGTGTCTTTGATTATTTCACTGTGTCTTAGCTACATTTTATTTGTTGCTGGGACAAATACCCGACACTCAAAATGAAGGAAGGAAAGGTTTATTAGCTCACAGTTACTGGAGGTTTCAGTCCATATTCGGCTGGCCCAAAGCTGAGTGGAACAGAGCGGAGAGCATCCAGTTTATGGCGGCGGAGCAGCAACAATCACGACAGAGGCAACCGAACAACCGCGGGAGCTGAGAGCAACTACTCTAGTCTCTCTCTTTTTCTCTTTAACTTACATCAGGCTCTCTGCCTTAGCCTATCAGCCTCAGACCACACCCACAGTCTCAGCCCGTGCTTAAAACACATCATCCCAGGGATCATGGATCAAGTCTCAAACTCTAGATCAGTACTAAATCACATAATCCCAGGGGATCATGGATCAAGTCTCAATCTATAGAAGTCCCTGCCCCATGACTGCAAGAGGCTTTGGGGGGGACAACTAGACATAAACCATAACAACTGGCTTAGAGATTTGACTAATATATTTGAAAGTTTGTCTCATTCATTTCATATACCTAGAGACTGAATTTTATTTTAAATCCCTAAGCTTCACAAATATGGGCTTCTTTATGCTTCACAGTAACATTCATTTGGTTCATTGTAGTCTAATTAGCATTTCAAGAGATGGAATATAATGAATGGCACTCAGGGACAGCTGTGATCTGTTAGTGAAAATCCAGGAAAGCTGGGACTCCAGGTGACCGATAGCAGCTTCACCTGTGGGCTATTTGTTGCTTGCACCCTTGCTTGGAATGCTAATAGTTGACTCCTGTGTGACACTGATGATAGGAAGGGACAGAAGTTAGTGGAGCTCGTGGTCACCTCCGTGACTAAGCACATGGTCCTCCTTCACTAAAATGATTATGCGTGAGATCATGTTCACTGGCTAAAATAAAGCTGAGTCGTTCTAGGGGGGTCTTTGCTCACTGAGGGACAAATCTCAGTGAGTCCTCTCAGCTACCTTCATCGGGTCTTCTTGTCATTCCTTTTGGCACCGCTCATAACATGCAACAGCTTATGAATACAGTTTTGGGGAGTGTCACTTCCTCGCTCGCAGCACAGGGAGTGAATGACTAGCAACACTCTGACAGCTGTCAGCACCAGCACCGGCACACCTGCTGCATGGTGGATGGCCTAGGCAGGTGGCAACCATGCCAGCTGCTCCTTAATGCAGTCTAAGGCCCATGGACTTCGCCATGAGCTGAAAATGTCCAGACACCAAAGCATTCAGGTAAAGAATGGAGACTTCTGGTTAGATTTGAATGAACACTTATTATAAAATGGGACGGTAATTTTGACTAATAAAGTCAGAAATGTGTAATTTCACTAACTGACAAATTACCTATTATTGTACAAAATTTCACTTGTGTCTTGGTTACTTCTGTCTCATTGCTAATGTTGTAGGCAGCTGAATTAGATAGAAATATTATAGGCAGTCAGACAGGGCCAGGCCCTCAAGGACAACATGGAAGACAAAGTGACTTTCCAACTAGAGACAGACGCTCCTCCTCTGTGGGCCAGATCTCCAGACAAGAGTAAACCAGCAACCACATACTTCCCTAGGGATGGGCATCGAGGATTGATATGCTAAGTAAGTATCAATCACCTTAAAAGATCCTGGAAAGAGTCACGAGCTCAAGCTCAGTGGGTGGAGTTCTTGCCCGCTTGCTACGTGACTTGCCTTCCCTTTGGATCCCGATGTTAATCAATTTTAGCTGACCAATGGTGCTTGTAACCTCATTAGTTGGACCATCGTCTTTGTCCCACTCCACACCCACCTAGGCAAGGTTCCATGTCTTCTCCACAGCCTTAGGCCCGCCTCACCACATGACTCTTCTCTATAAAAGCCCAGGAAGAAGACAACTTCCTGGGCAACCCGCTTGGGTTCCCTTCTGTCCCTCTTCCCAGACAGAAGCTTTCTTTCTCTTAATAAATCTGTTCTGCTCGTAACCTCCATTTGTTCCTAAAATTCATTCGTCGGTTTTAGAGAACACGAACTCTTCAGGTTGGGGATCATTTTCGTCTGCATCACAAATAACAAATATTTGTTACCTAAAGTTAAAAGAGGTAAGCTTTACTCAGTTCACAGTTTGTAGAGGTTTTAGTCATAATCAGCTGGTTCCAAGGCAGAGTGGCACATAGCAGAGGGGCAGCTAGCTGTTCATGGCATTTGTGGCAGTGGATGGCACCAAAATCAGCAAGGAAAGAAAGGCCCGACCACCTCTGCTCCTTACGCAGTATGAGACGCAGCAATCATAGCCTCGGTCCCAGCCTCACACTCTGGAGTCAGCCACTCCTGGAAGGCCACGCCCATGGCTGTGTGAAGCTTTGGGCGGATGTCTAACAGAGCCATAGCAACTCGTCCATAAACATGTTTAGTCTACAACAAAGGAAATTTAATGCGTTGAAGGACCACAAATGATCGAGGTTAAAGGTGATACTTAGGTCACAAACATTTTAATTCTCCTATCAACTTGCAAGTTGCATCATCCTCATGTTTTCTTCCTTCTTCAAAGGCAAAAGCCAACACTGATCAAAAACAGTAAATAGCACTTTGCCAAAAGATGGCTTAAAAATCCATTGTTGGATGTGCAAAGAAATGTCAGGGCAAAATTAATGGCAAAGAAGAATCTTCCTAAATTGTTTCTCAAAGAATGTATTTCAAGCTTAGAGCACTAACATACACAGTACAGTAATTGTGGCCGATACACTGCTAAACTGAATTGAAGAAATGGACAATTAAGATTTAATTAATTGTATTCTTACTTTTAAAACCATTTATAATAATTTCCAGCCTTTTGATCAAAAATAACAAACTTCACACCATTTCCTCTCAAGCTGCAAACTTCCTTAAGTGTGAGCTTCAAACTTACAAAGGTGCTGTCCCTGTCAGATGCTTGGCAAATACAGTCGCTAAAAGGAAAATCAAGAACTGGGCATGGCTGTGGCATGGTGGACTTCACAAGGCTCTGTGCGCAAGGACACAGGCAACAGGGTGGGTGTCACGTGCACAGAGAGAACCATTGAGAGGCAGTGAGAAGTCCAAACAGCACAGAAAATGGGAAAGCCAGCACAGAGTAAGGCACCAAGAAAGTCACAGCACTCCCCAGCGAGGGAGTGGGCACAGAGGCCTCAGGCACAAGGCCAGCCTCCAGAAAGCCCAGCTTCTAGGTACTAAATGCAGGCTGCAGTCCTCACTGCAGGAAAAATCCATAGTTGCAGACTTGAAATCCAGTCAGAGGTTTTGGGTAAGTAACTTTACAGAGCAAACCAGCTCCAGAAGAAATTCAGTAACACTGCTCAGCAAGTTCTGAGTTCTCCAGACATCTTCATAGGGCTTTAGTAGGACCTGAACTGACTGGGGGCAGGAACTGGAAGCAGTCATGGTGTGGCATCTTACAACACCCCAGAGCAGTGAGGGTGAAGCAACAGCGCAGGGTGGTGGCAGGCAGGGCAGATGTGGACAGGCCACCCAGGAGGTGTGCGCACTGGGGCGCACGTGACAGACCCTAAAGGACACTGCAACCTGTGGTGAGGAGCAAGATCTGCCGCGTGCAGAGTCCTGAGGCTTTCAAAAAACAAGAACAAGCTAAACTCAAAACAAATAGAAGGAAGGAAGTAAAAAAAAAAAAGACCAGAGGTAAAATAAATGAATTAGTGATTAAAAGAAAAGATTAATGAAAGAAAAATGTGGTTCCTTGAAAAGATAAACATGACTGGCAAACTCTCAGCCAAACTAATGCAATGAAAGAAAGAAGACTCAAATCAGTAGTTAGAGATGTAAAAGGTAGTATTATAACAAATGTCACTCAAATTTCAAAACATACGTTAGAGCCACTGAGGGGGACAAAACACAGCATAGTACTGACATAGATATGTAGAACAATTCAGTAAAATAAGTCTTTTTTAAAATGTATTTGGTACAGGGTCTCACTACACACTCGCACTCATGGTAATCCTATTTTCAGCCTCCCCTGAGCCGGGATTATAGGCATGCATCCAGGGCCGGCTCAGCATGCTCAGGGGCAGGGCCAGTGCAGCACGTGGTGCTGAGGGTCAGTCCCAGTCCCTGCGCTTGATTAGCAGGTGCTTAGTTTACTAAGCTATCTCGCTGGCCCTAAAATAGAGGTCTTAGACATAAGCCCACAGTGCTCGCTTTCGTAGCCCTTATATTAAAATCAGACCAGTAAGAGAACATTTGCGTGGCCCTTCCACAAAGATGGCACACAACTTTGTGAAATGTTCCATAGTAAAAGTAAATTCAAAATCCACAGCCATATGATTTTTGACAAACATGCCAAGAACATACACTGGAGAAAAGACAACCTTTTCAAAAATTAATGCTGGAAAAACTGGATATGCATATATTGAAGACTGGAACTGTATGCCTGGTATCGCTCCTGGTACAAAAGTCAACTCAAAATGGATCAAAGACCTTTATGCAAGACTTAAAACTTTGAAATTAATAGCGGGAGAAAAAGGAAGAAACACTTCATAAAGTGAGGAAGAACAAAAACTGTCAAACTGGATTACACTAAATTTAAAAATGCCTGCACAGCAAAAGAATCAAGAATCAACAGAATGAAGAGCTAAACTACAGAATGGGAAAAAGTCTTGGATAGCTATGCATGTGATGGAAGACTAACACCTAGGCTTTATGAAGAACTCAAAAAAAGAAAATGAAGGGGAAAAAAAGGACCACTAGTATAGCTCAGTGGATTAAGCACTTGCTTAGGGAAGCACAGGGGCCAGGGTTCGGTTCCTGGCCCCACCTGCCACACCAGCCCCGCTCTCCAGCACACTGAGCCCAGTGATGGAGAGACCGGGCATGGTGACATGTAACTGTAATCCTAGCACTCAGGAGGTACAAGCAGGAGGATCACTATGAGTCAGTAAAAAAAAAAAGCTAAGAAGCAAATAAGTAATCCAATAAATCAATGAATGTTCTGAGCAGATACTTCTATCAAATCACTCTCTCACACACACACACACACACACACACACACACACACACACACACACACACACAGGAAGATGCGGAGTAAAAAGAACCCATATACAATACATTGTTGATGGGAATGAGAGTTAGTACAGCTATCATGGGAAATGGCATGCAGGATTCTTAAAAGAAAAATAATGCTACAATTAGAATGGCTTTAATCGAAAATCTCATGCTCAGATAGGGCTTCCGGAAGATGGGTGAATCACTATGGTACTATACTCAGCGGGTTAGTTCACAGATAAGTTCAGAGCAGACTGTTCTGCTCAGAGTTGGGGCCAGGTGGGTCACTGGGGTATGATCTCAAAGGGCACATTCTTGTCCCCAATGCATCTGTTTCCTGGCCACTGCAGAGTGAGCGGAACTCTGCCACCTCCCAGTGCTCTGCTGAGTCACATCTGCCTTATAGCTAGTGAACTACAGACTGAATCCACCCACCATAACCCAGCTTCTTTTTTAAATTGCAGATGCTGGGTACTGTGTCCCAGCAATGGGACAGCTGACTATCAGGTGTAGACAGACTTGAGCATCAGATTCAGAAGCCTTTGGAACCAGTTTGCAGGAGGGGTTTTTTGTTTTGTTTTGTTTTGTTGTCTTTTTGAGACAGGGTCTCGCTATGCAGTTCAGGCTGGCCTTGAGCTCACTTCCGTAGCCCAGGCTGGTCTCAAACTCACACCGATCCTCCTGCCTCAGCTTACAGATCTGGGTAGAGAACCCTTAGAATGCCGTAGGAAGAGCTTGAGCTTGATGAGCGATACTGACCAGAGCTCTGCTGACCAGATGCACTGAGAGGAACATGCACAGTAGTGGACAGGTTCAGTAAGACTCCACTGGCAGTTGAACTAGAAGTTATGTATGTTGCACTCTAGCAGAAAATGTATGTCCATTCTGTCCACATCCTGAGATTTTACAGAAGACAAGGATGAAGGGTGGCTAACTGATTAGCTTGGTAAAGAAACTTCAAGGTAGTCCCATGTGTAAAGGCTGACACATTGTGTCAACTTGAGAAGTTTTGTAGTTTAACTAGGTGACTCAGGGAGCCAGGGCGGGACTCTGTAAACATCCTGAGCCTGTATACAGGGAGGGAGGGCACTGAGACGGTGTGAGTGCTCCACCTGCCTTGAGGGCAGAGGGCCCTGTATAAGGGAGGAAGGTGCTTGTTCCACGCGTCTACACACACATTTTTTGCTCTTATTTTTACTGTCTTCTGCTGCCTTGCTGAGTCATGCCTCCCTGCCTTGGCGCCAACTGATTAGACCGAAACAGCCACAAACTATAAGCTAAGTAAATCTTTCTTTCATGGATTTTGGTGTTAGGTATCTTGTCTCAACAATGAGAGAAAAGAAACAGAGACAGCCAGCATTCTGGCTGTGGTAGGGGGGAGTGCTGGCAGCTTTTTAGCTAGGTTTATGATGAAAATCAAAACAAAAATACCATGTAAAGAATTTTCATCTTCACCAAAAAGGGAGTACCTGTGAAGTTGGAGCAGAGGATATTTTGGTTGCTAAAAGATTAGCATTAAAAACGAAGACAAGTACTTTACATCAAGATAATATGAAAGCTGCATTGATAGCACCTCAGCCATCAGAAAGGCCCCAACCTCCACAGGCTCAGGGGTACAAGCTAGCAAAGTCTCACTTTGAGAAGAGAGCCCCAAGGCTCAATGACTGAGAAGGGTTAACTAATGAATCGTCTCCTTAGGATTTGGTTTATAGTGATCAGGCATTCTGGAACTTGGAGGCTTCTGTAGCCATGATCCAAGGAGACCTGGCTAATACTCAAGCCAGGGGCATCATCCGAAGTCTGGTTTTACAGGCATTCGGAATGCAAGAGTTATGATGAGGCAAAAGAGATGCATTTTAAGGGAGGGTCACTTAAGTTCACTTAAACTATAAATTCACTCCGTCACTCCACCTATGTAGCTAACCAAAAACCCACTTAAAGAAAACCAAGGTCATACAATAGGAACAAACAGAACAAACTGGGGAATGAGGCAAACATAAACTACACTGACCCATGGCAGGCAGATAGTCAACAGCGTCCAGGAAATGTCAATTTGTTGCAACTGTGTGGTGCTCTTATGAAATTCCTGAAAATGTGGTAAGGAGGTATGTGACATTACTGTGGAAAGGTAAAAAGTATAGAACTGGAAAGCAAAGTTGAGGCCAGGACCAAGATCATGTGGGTCTAGACTCCAAAGTTTGGGTTTCAGTCACGAGCTCCTATTAAAAGCCTCCTTGCTCCTTCCTTCACACTTGGTCTCTCGTGTGCGGACTTATCTTTGCTTGCTGTTGTTTGCTGGTACAAATAGGCTTTCACTTTTACTTCATAAGGCCTGGGAATATGTGAGGACAGAGTCTGCCTAACAGCATAGTGCCTGAAGCTATTAAGAGTGAAACTCAAAGTGCAGTGGAAAACCCAGGAAGATGGAGATTCCAGAAACATGAAATGTTTGCTGAGGAAAGTCACAGGCAGTGAGCAGAGTCACCCCAAGACAGAGGCTATGTGAAGGCAACGACTGGCAGTACCACAGGAGGAAGGCCTGCCTGCCTATTTGGAACTCACCTTTTACCACATCATGCCCTGGGTGCTGGCCACAAAGCTGCAGGAGTTAATGTCTGTCTTCCTGCCTGTGCATCTTGCCTTAGTCAAAGTAACTCACTATCCTCCATTCTTCCCTTTTGGAATAGTGACTGTTTTCCATCCACTGTATATTGGAAATGTTTAATCTTCTTTAGATTTTATGAGAAGCTTATAGGTAAGAGTTTGCCTTCAGACTCAATAAAGACTTCTAATTTGGAATTTTTAGCAGTATTGTGTTAAAATTTAAAATTCTTAAAAATGGACTAAATAAAGTTTGTGTGATGAGATGGACATGAACCTTTATAGAGGTAGAAGTGCATTTGTACCATTCCTGGGTATATAACCAAAAAAATGATATCTACGAAAAACAGTATCTACTTTCTCATCTTTTTTCCTCACTATTCATAATAACCAAGTTATGAAATCAGTATACCAACAGATGAATGGATAAATATTGTATGTAAATACAGTGGAATTAGCCAGGCGTGGTGGCTCACACCTGTAATCTCAGCACTCGGGAGGCTGAGGCAGGAGGATCGGTGTGAGTTCGAAACCAGCCTGGGCTACAAAAGTGAGCTCAAGGCCAGCCTCAACTGCATAGTGAGGCCCTGTCTCAAAAAGACAAAAAAAAAAAAACAGTGGAATTTTATTTGGCCACAAAGAACAAATTCATGTCAACTGTAGAAGAATGGATTGAATGGAAATCATCATGATGAGAAAAATACATCAGATACAGACGTTTTCTCTTGTACACAGAAACAAAAGGGGAAAAATTACATGAGAATAGAGGAAGATGGATATTTACATACAAAAAAATCATAGTGAAAATTATTAATTTACATAATCAGTGTAGATTAAGTTCCACGACCAGAGGTAATGCTCCACCTGTAAAATCAATTAAAAATTCCTACGGAGAAACTTCAAGGTATGTCTCAGTTACTTGTCTCTCGTTGCTGAAACAAAATACCTAGCGCCCCAAATTAAGGAAGGCAAGATTTATTTATATTTAGCTCACAGTCAGTGGAAATTTCAGTCCATACTCAGCTGGCTCCAAGGCAGACTGGCACAAGGCACAGAGCAGCCATTCTTGAGGATAGCAAGGAGCACAGAGAACAAGCTAGCCAGCTTCCCTCCCCTGCTTGCTGAGTATCTGCCCCAGGGCACTCACACCCATCATCCTAGTACTGGATCAAGAATCAATCACAAGGGCCTAGGGAGATAGCTGAGTAGAACAAGTGCTTGCCTAGCAAGCACAAGGTCCTGAGTTCAATCCCCAGTGCCACAATAAATAAGTAAGTTAATTAATTCAGTCATGAGAAAGTGAATATGAAATGTATTTTATAAGCTAATTATGTATTTCAAAACATGTAAATTATGTTTTTGCATCTGGTGCCTACTCTGAAAATATTTAGTGATGTATTCAATTGCCACATTTAATTAAGAAATATATCCCCAAAATACAACAAATTTTCAATGAAATTGATAGTGTTCAACGTAATTTTACTAAGTGTAGTAAATATATGAAGATAAAGTACTCGATTCCTTTAAGTTTCATTTAAGGTAAAACAGAAATGTGCCATGATAAATAAAACATTTTATGCAAAAGACCATTAGGTCCATAAAATGTAGGACTGTTCCTCTCGGGTTCAGGAGTAACCCTCTTCTACAAGGCAGAGCCTTTCTTAGGTTACCTGAGCGCTGACCATACGCTGAGATGAGCGGGCAATATTGGCAGGCAGACCGAAGAAACTGGGCCTGTCGTCCTCCGGGAGGGCGTCAATGACAGCACGGTAGTCCTGCACGTGAGCAAGCACAAGAGGCTTCTATAAACACATTCGTATTTTCTGGTGCGCTCGCTCTCTCGCTCTCTCTCTCTCTCTCTCTCTCTCTCTCTCTCTCTCTCTCTCTCTCTCTCTTTGTATACCAATATATGTATACATATTGATATATGTTTATGCACATATGTATATACATATATACATATATGTATATGTATATCCCCCAAGTACAACAAATACACACACACACACACACATACACATTTTGGAAGACAAGATCTTACTGTGTGCAACTCAGGCCTTTAACTCACTAGATAGCACAGGGTGGCCTCAAACTCATTGTGATTCTCCTACCTCAGCCTCTGAAGGGCTGGCATTCCACCTATGTGTTGCCACAATTGGCCTCTATCTGTATTTTAACTCACTTATCTATAGAAAATATTGTCATTAATACTTTGTTGTGCATGAGCTATTTGATACTAAGCTATTTTCTCATCCCAGCTGCCCACATGCAAACAGACCACAAGTTGTTAGGAACATACATTTGATAGGCTAGACCCCCTGTATGCCAAGGACCATCTCAACATTCATGCATTCATGGCGTTAGATAAGAAATGCAATGCAGACCGTGGACTCATTCACGTGGGCCCAGAGATGGGAACTGTTTTGTTTTCATAGAGGCAGGTTCACTTTAAGGTAATATAGGAAGATGTAGAGCTATCTTTTCTCAGGGTTGGCAACCCTCACTGAAGAATTTTCCAAGAAAATGTCGACCTGTAGAAAGCCCAAGACCTGGAAATGTGCCATGTTTTGAAAAGTCATGCTGTCTTGTGCAACTGTTCCCCTCCTTTAGCTTGGTATCTAAAGACTTCTTCATGGAGCTCAATCACAACATGCACAAGCACGTGCCTGTGTAAGTGTGCAGCGCACAACCATGGGCGTAGCCAGCCTCTGGGACTGTTCACCTTCTCCTGCCCAACTCAGAGGAAGCAAGATACTGGTTCTCATAAATGATCATACAAATTTAAAGCTAATGCTCTGTAGAAATACATAGTTGGTTCATTTCCAAATAGATATAAAGCCTTTTCTGCTAAATTGGTTGGAGTCTACCATCTACTATACATTGACACTGTTCAACAATTATTTTAGTGAAATAAAAGAATTTTCTGTTTTTTGGGGGAAGGGTCTACAGGGTGTTCAGGGTCTCAATCCTAGATCAGACTCCTAGTGATGCACCTGTTTATACCCTCCTAAGAGGTGGGATTACAGGCCTGCACCACCACGCCCAGTCTCAATTGCTTCTCAGTGTGCCCCGAGGGCGGGGCTGGCACAGCAGGCCCTGGGATTGAAGCCCTGGCCCCTGCACCTGCTTGCAGGTGCTTTAATCTGCTGAGCCACCCGGCTGGCCCAATAAAAGAATCTTCTGGAAAAATATCAGTGAGGAAAAAATAACAATTACTAAGAAAACATAATTCAGTTACATATAATCTCCTCATAAATAGTGAAGAAATGTATTATAACAACAGTCAGTTTAAAATGATGACTTGTGGCAAAATAAACCAGGATTGAAATATTTTGGTTATGTTTACTATTGCTGTCTGGAAATAATGACTATTTTAGGAGGCTTTCATGTGATGAAACAAAAGCTGCAACTCTTTAAAATAAACACACATGAACAAAACTGTGGTTGTCAAAGACAGATAAAATGAATGCCTTTCATATTGTTAGACCTGCTTTAAATTTAAAACCCAGTTGTGAACTGCTACTCCACTCCCTTCACGCTGTTCAGCGTGTCTGAGTGAGTGCACCATCTCCTGTTCCAGCTCTGAGCACCAGTCGCTTGCTTCCCATGTTCCTCGGCTCCACCCAGAGGTGCACGAAGGCCAGTGTGCTATTATTATGATCAATCGGCCTCAGGAAAAGCAAAACTCCAAAGCCTACAGGATGCTTTACTAGAGTTTAACTCAGGCCCTGAGTTGACCAAAGTGCTCAAGTGTTACACTTAATATAAGAATGGATTGAAGTATATGGTACAACGGGAAAAAAAACTTGGGATTAATTTTACCTACCAAAATGCTGCAGGATTTTGGTAGAGACACAGAATACGGAAAAATATTTTTCTTGTTCCTTGGATTTAATACATCAGTTACTGAAGAATTAAAAAACTGCTTCAAGTATGACTGAAGAACTCTAAGGTCAAAGTAGTTATCTATCCGTCCTCCATAAATAGCATTTTCAAGTAAGCCATGTACGAATTCCCACTGTATATCTTTGGAACCTGTAGTTTAAGAACAGGTTTATTAATTTCATTTCTAACATTCCTAAATTAACTGTATTATGAACTCTGACTACCTTTATGAAATGGTAATATATAACAACTACATCATTTCTTTATATGATCATTAATACTAACAATAGGTGATATATATCAAGACTATTTAATCAAGTAAGAGTTTTCAAATATTTTGCATTTATAAATTCTTCATAGCAAATAGAAATACTACTATCAGCCAGAGGTGGAAAAGTTGATATTTAAAAAGCTTTAGTCATTAAGACAAGAGAAACGATTCATACAGTATCATAGATCTGCACTAGAAAAGAGGTATTACAAACCGAAGATTATCCTTTTCCTCAGTATATAACACCTTTATAAAATCTAGTCTTCAATAGGTCATAATTTACATAGCCAAGTATCCACTTGCTATTCTACAAGAGAAATTGTAGTGTAAAAATAAAATGGGCTAAACACAGCATAATACCAAGCAGGAAGATCAGAAAGTCAAATCCAGCTTGAAGAACTTAGATACTTAGAAAAACCACATCTCAAAATAAACAAAGGTGGACCCTATGGATCTGGGCTCAGTGCTCAGTACCCCTGACGAATATACCCAAACTCATCCATAATGGGACATTGTTCTGCAAGATATTATGTCACTTTGTAACAGAGACATTTGATAATAATGCCAAGTAAAGAAATTAATCTCACATCTTTAATAAATATAGGAAACACTAACAGTGTCTATAGGAAGCCTAGCTATATTTACCCTAGGTAATCTTTTCTTAGCATTAATAATTTAGTTCTATTTTACCACAATGAAATTCCAAAATAATTACAAAAATTGATAGTTGACAATGACATGTCGTGCCCTGAAGCTTATGTAGTGTATCCTGTCTTCTGTATATGGGTACCTATATCATACAGAAATATAGCTGTTCACTTCCTATGTCTACTGTCAACAGTGGCCAACTAGCAGGTGACTGCCAAAATTCAATTTCTCCATCTACCTTGACATTAACTGAATAAATTAGCAATGAATATGGAAGTCATTGGTATGTATGTAAGCACAAAATACAAAAGCCATAATATATGTTTAATTTATAAAATAGAAATGACATAAGAATTATATAGAAAATTCACAAGAAAACCTTTTCTCCTTATACTTATTCTCAAATTTTATGTCATTTGATACAAAAACAAATGTCAAATTATTAATAAGTCAACAACTGAAATACACGATACATTAAATGTCTTAAATTTTAAATATGTTATGCCTGTTTTCATTTAAATTTCTTAACAGCTGAGTAAAAAGAACCAACAATTATTTCCATCCATAGATCTAGATCGAAGCTTAAAGGGTAAGAAACTTGCTGCTTGGTCAAACGGCTATTAATCTTTACCAAATTCTATAATGGAACTTTTCTTTCTCTTTTTAAAATTTAATTATAAATGCATTGAGTCCATTCATATCAGGAAATTTTAATCCTATTTATCTGTAAATCTCAATATTTCATTATAAAGCATCTGCCTTTCTTTCATGACTCCCTCACAACTCTGAAGCACACTGGTATATTCCTGATGCTTCGGTCCCTTCATCTAGAAAACAACTCTACTAATATCTGCTTTAAGTGGTATCATAAGAGCCTAATACATATTCAAACACATGTCATAAAATTATCCTAGTGCAGCAATGGCAACCTGTCATGAATGCTTACGTCACAACCAAAGCCCACTCATTTATTGCAATGAGAAAACATGGCAACTAAACCTGAATGCTGAGGATTTAGCTTATAAAAAGCAACTCATACATTAACGTCTTTTGCCTTAAAAGAAAAACAAATGACACTTGTGCCATCAGTACACCACCATCGCACCCCATGTGTCCTTCGCAAATGTCAATTAAACATTATAAACAACAGATTATGAAAGCCAGAAAGTGAGTTATCCTTCCATAAAGCAGGGAAATGTTGAGTCATGCACAGACAGAGGCAGAGGGTAGATGCTTTGTGGAATGACAGCAATATTCTGTTTTTATTTCGGGCCAATGACATAGGTACAATTTATGCAAATATACTGAGATACTTATTTATGTGCACTTTTCTGATGCACAGCTCAGAAAATTTTTAATTAAAAATTCCACTTGATTACTATTTAGAATTATCTAAGCACTGAACAAACAAATCATGATGTAGCAATTCTACCCTTACATAAGTACTCCATAGAAACATACACACATACTCACTAGAGCTACAGCGTTATTACTGAGCACTACCCTAATCACTCTAAACTAAAACCTAGCCACAGGTCCGTGTGTGTAAGTGTCTGCAGTCACACAACAGCATGCTGAATAGAAACGGGAACCATCTATAGCTGTCTGCACCCACACTCATGAATCACACGCAATGTTACGGGAAGAAGCTGACTGCCGGAGCAGATACGCTATGTGACTCCAGTCTTATCCATCAGGGAAGTGGGGGCCAGCAGTGCTAGGGAGTGGCTGCACAGGCCGTGACCCAGATAGCGGGCATGTTCAGCTCCTTCATTAAGCTGCCGTCTATGGAGATGGCTCCAGGTGGTGGAAGTCTTCTTAGGCTATGATCTTGCAAATCCTTCTTGGACACATGAAGTTTAACTTCCCAAACCTAAAGACTGAACTGGAACCTGGCCACAACCTGGCTGCCAATCCTATCCTTACATCAAACACAAGTTTAGGAAAATTTCTGATGTCTATGATTCTCTTAAAGATATTAAGGATATATAAATATAACAAAATGAAAACCTTGCTTTAATGTAGATTACACTGTAGTGAGAGAAGAAAAAATAGGAAAATATGGGTCTGCTAATGTATTAGCAATAAAACAGAATAAGAAAATAAAAATAAATCATATAGTCTGTATTTGGTGCTAAGTTTTTCTAAAAAAGAAGCTTTTAAACTAGTATGTAACTGGTAGAAGAAAAAAGCATAGAAAAGCTTATAAGAAAAGCACTGCAGACCAGGAAGAAGCTGTACCAAAACTTGCGAGCAGGACAAAGCCTAGCATGCTGAGCATCAGAAGGCCACAGAGCGGTCGTTCGTAAGGAAAATGACCTGACGTGGCTTTCTTTTCTAGAACATAAACTAGTTTACAGTATGGAAAATATCGCAAAATGTGCTAAGGTAGAATCACTACTAGCTCATCTAAGACTTTAATGAAGTTAAAAGAACTGAACAGAATTAACAGATGGCTTAATGGAAGGCACAGCGACGCCAAAGCACTGGTTGCCGGACAGTGACTTGTTGGCTTTGAGCTTGAAGAACTACATGAATTTTGCTGATGTGACCGAGCCAGAGTTAAGCTGGAAGTTAGTAATTTAGAGTTGTAATGAACAAGTTAGCTGGTCGGATACACTGATGGCCAAGGAGATTAAACGGTAAGATCTTCAGTGTGTTACTGGCACCTTCATTTCTACTTAAAAATTCAACTGAGGCTACAAAGCTTGTCACAGACCTTTGTGCTGTACTCCTGAATGCTAGCAGTTCCCTGGAAAGAGATATGAAAATTAATGTGAAGCCACATATTTTTGGAGGCCACAAAGTGAAGACAGGCCTTTCCAGTCTCACGCTTCCTGCAAGCTAATTAATTGATCAGAAATCTAATGGGTCACACCAAAGCCAATCTATAATATAAAAATCCTCAGGTAAGCCAAGCATGACAGTTAAGACACAGGAAACAAAAGAAGAAAAAAAAAAAAAATCAAATTTTGTGACAAGATGTTAAAACACTTCTGAAAAACCACACTGTTAATAACATTACAAATCAAAACCATTAGCACTAGAGATAAAATTTTTCATTGGTAGGACTTACCATCGAAGAGTCTATCAATAATGTGATACCCAGCCCGAAGATCCGATAAAGAAAACTCATAAAACTTGGTCCAGCCCTATTAAAGCAAATATTAAAAAGTAGTAAAACACTGAGCAGTACCCAAAGACACAAGTACTCATCACTGTGCTGCACTGCAGAAAGAAAATGAGCAACAGATTTTAAATAAAATATGACTATAAAATAAAATACATCTTACAGGAATTTTTAATAAAACCAATATATAATCTAAAGTAATATTCTTTCAAAAGCAAATCTACTGGATCCCCCAAATTACAACTATATACTTATATACCATATAAGCACAGATAAAAGAGAGAGAACACATGGATATAACTTTTTTATTCTATGGACTGTACACAATGTGATAATTTCCCTAATTTCAAGAACTATACATTATCTCCAAAAACATGAAGACAAAACTATTGCCAATGTCCCAGAAGAATGTACTTCTATACACTAAGAATGTAATTCTGTTCATACTTTCTATACATTTATTTGTACTGAATCCATAAACCACTCATATACCTAATAGTTATAATGACTATTTTTAGAAATCTCTATAGAGTTCTACACTGTATATAAAATAATATGAAGCATAAAAACGATTTCTGTGGAGCTTCCAATAATCATAATTAGAAAATAAGTTCACACTACAATGTTTAAGACTTGGATAATATTTAGCAATGCAGTGGTCCCTCACTTATCGCAGGGGCTATGTTCCAGACATCCTCACGATAAGTGAAAATCAGCAAAGTAGCAATGTTATATTTAAATACATATATATATATATATATATATGTGTATATATATATATATATATATATTTCAAGGCTTTATTAAACCCTTTCCACACTCTTATAAACCTGTCCCACTTTTAAAAATACTTCTAATGTTTTTAACCATTTTCTAAACTCATAAAGCTACGTAATTTTAACAACATATGTATACTATACAGTGCAGTGTATTCATGTGTTAAAGAAATTATATACTGTAAGCTGGGCGTGGTGGCTCACGCCTGTAATCCCAGCACTCGGGAGGCTGAGACAGGAGGATCAGTGTGAGTTCAAGACCAGCCTGGGCTACAAAAGTGAACTCAAGGCCAGCCTGAACTGCATAGCGAGACCCTGTCTCAAAAGACTAAAAAAAAAAAAAAAAAAAAAATTATACACTGTAAACAGTATTTTGCTTCCATTCAATGTTCTTTCAATATAATTATCATTTTAAATATATTTTTACACATTTTTAGGCAAAAGTCATTAAAACCATAAGTACTACACATACATATATAGTACTGTACACTACTGCAAAATCCTGTGATATAGTGAAAAATCCATGATGAATAATTTATTTATTTATTTATTTTAAAGAATTTTTTATTTTATTTATTTTTTTTCTTGTTTCAGAACCTTTGTTTGTTTATTCACTCATTTTTATGGCCGGCTCAGCCCGTCCTGAGGGCAGGGCTGGCGCAGCATGTGGTGTCGGGGATTGAACCACGGTCTCTGAAGCCGCCCAAGCTTTCAGGCGCTTTAGATCATGGAACCATTCCGCCGGGCCCACGATGAATAATTTAGATTAATAATTTTTGAAAACCTGCAGAACAGTGAGTCTGAGAAACTCAAACCGCAAAATAGCAAGTGACTACTGTACTGATACAAATTTTATTTGTTCATCATTCAGAAACAATTGTATTTTATAGGTTAGGCTCAAGGAATGTAAGAACAAGCCCACACGTAAGTTACCTCTGCCTCTAACTGACTTTCAGTCAACGGAGGGAGGAGGGTGGTGGAGACAATCACTTGGGTGCATGCATGACTAGAAACTACAAGGAGTCTGAGGAGAAGAACCACACTTGGATCTGGAAGAAAGAGACCCAAGCGAATCTAAGCCCAGGAGGTGAGTCTCCCTGTGGGCAACAGAGGGCGCAGAGGGGGAGACCTGAGTAGCTGCAAGGAAAACAGCAACAGCAGTGAGTAGAGCCGCACTCTGGAATGGCAGGTGAAGGTACCAGAGGGACAGCGGCTCGCAGTGACATCTAAGCTGATGTCGCGTTCAGTGGGCAGCAGCCACTCACAGAGGGACAAGAAAAGAGGACACGAAGGAATCAGGAGGTCAAAAATTCAGGAGAACTAAAGAGAACTCATTAAACAGCTTATAGAGTGCCTGCTACATAACCAGGACTGTTTTGTGACGTCAGTGACAACCGGCAACGCATAACCAAACTCTGTCCTCCTGGCAAGCTTACGTTCTAGTACCATATCCAGAACATGGGGACTTTCAATCATATTTGAGACATTAAACTTGACAAGTAGAACAAGCAATTAGATATATAAATCCAGCGCTTACAGAATTGATCTGAATAAGCAGAGGGACAGAAGCGTTTGTCCTATTATTCTAAAAAGAAGATATTATGAAAACAAAAAGAAGCTTACATCTAAATATAATCATTTAAGAATTAATGATCTGCAGGGAATATGTAACTATCAACTGTAAAATCTCTATGATACTTTAAACTTTCTACCAACTCAAAGTTTTAACATTTCTTACATTGTTCTAGTAGATTTTGTTAAAGAATTTCTTTTAAAAATATCTAAAAGATTAATATTTATAAAATCTTTCAAATAAAATGTTACTATCCTTATTATTTAATATGTATTCCCATGATCTGATCCTCAAAACTAAATAGTATTCTGTATTTTGTCTAGTTTCACTATCAATTTTAGTATTTTCATGGAGGTAGAGTTACCATGTAAAACAAGAGACTTCATCCATTTTGGCAGAGAATGAACTATTATATTCTCTACGAGAACCAATTTGGTAATATTTATGAGTATTTTAAAAAAATATATCCTTTTACTCTGTCATGGTTTGGGGTTTTTTCAAGGTGAATGTAGTACAGGGCAAGTTTTGTAGTATACTACAAGGGCAGGAAATCTACCTACTCACTAAATACTGACGACTCCGGCTGAGTGCCTAGCGCTCATAACAGCACCTCCCACCAGTCCAACTGCAGGCCTAGAGCCCACAACGAAGTCCCACACAAGGCAGCTTCATGGATCTGTGCTGTGCCCAAAGGTCGGTGGTAGAAACTACGAAGTCTATGTCAGTGAGATAAAGGATCTGTGCCAGCAGGCTGAGGGCTCTTCACTAAAGCCAGGAAGCAATGCTCAAGGTAAGCACCAGAGCTCCGCCAAAGGTACCACAGCCATCCTCAGCAACAGTGAGGTCCCAAACTCCTCCAGCAATGAGGAAATCCGGGTCCCATCAGGAACTCGATGCAACAAAGTTCATTAGGCTGAGCAGTGCACCATCTTCCCCTCTGAGACCAGGAAGTGATGCTCAGGATGAGGACCTAAGTTCACTGGGAAAGCTGGCATGGCAAGGTCTTCCAGCAGAACAGCTCAAGAGCACTTACAGCTTCCAGCAGCCCCAAGAGCTTCCCACCCAGCATCCCTACCAGTGTTCCAGCAGCTTCTCCGCTCTGCCCGCTCAGGTGGGACTCCCACATCCAGTCCCATGCTATTTCAATTCAGCTTAGTGTAGTAAGTTGACCACCTGTTAGAAATCCATTACATGGGGCCTGGCAGGATGGCTCAGTGGTCTAAAGCGCCTGCTTGGGAAAGCTTGGGCAGCTGCAGGGACCGCGGTTTGATCCCTAGCACCACATGCTACGCAAGCCCTGCCCTCGGAGTGGGCTAAGCCAGCCATAAAAATATAAAAAAATAAAAAGAAATCCATTACGTACTGCAACTTCACATTTAGAAAATAGCTCCTAACAATAAATATTAAACAAAGCAGGCATGAGGATACACACTGGAATATCTTTCATAAATAGCAAAGACTGGAAAGGATATGTATATCCATCTAACAAAAATGTCAACACAGTAATATAAATATTTCAAAACCAGTCATTAAACATACATGGATACATCATTTCTTTTCCTTATGTATTTAATACAGGGTCTACAGGGTCTCACTATGTAGACTGGACTTGTAGTGATCCTCCAGTTTTCAGCCTCCCAAGTGCTGGGATTACAGGCACGCCCCACCATGCACAGTCTCAGTCACTGTCTGTGTGCCCTGGGGACAGGGCCAGCATGAGGCTAACTACACAGACACTCTAATCCTCTGAGTTATCTGACTGGCCCAATGAATACATAATTTCAAACATATAGTTTTAAGAAATGAATGTACCAAACTCTAATATCTTACCCTCACATTGAAAAGAATATCAGTAGGTGTGTAAGCTTGTAACACATTTTTGCACAACCTGCCTGAAGCATAGGCAGGAAATGGTCCGCAGAGAAGACCTGTGCAGTAGAAGACTGGTGGCAAGGGGCTGAAGGGGAGGAGACTGATTTTCCATTGCAAAACTTCAGCAATTTGTGGACTACACTGTGTGTCTCAGGGTCACACAGTGCAGCTTCTAGTGATGAAAACACACACATTCACATTCTGCATGAACCGGTCAGGATTAATTGCTACATAAGCCCAACAGTAATAATGCAAGTAGAGTGAGGGGCGTGGGCTTTAGGGGAAGATGGGCCTGGACACTTCAGAACCCAATTATCTCAATTATCATCGAGATGCATCTTCTTCCTGTGTAAACGAAGATAATAAGAGTGCACCCCCCAGAGATGTAGTACTAAGTTGTTTTTATTTTGCATTTTATATGAAGTAATGCAGTAGTATTATTCATTTCAATTGTGGATAAACCGTTTCATAGACTATGTGCCAGGCAGACAGGCACTCCCGCAGTGTATGCTACCTATTAACCCCACGGCAAGGGTCAACGTAATCATGAATCCCACTCTATAGTTAATAAAAACTGGTGCTTATTAGGATTTAACATAGTTTATCCAGATCTTTGAAACTCTAGTCAAGACTCAAACTTAAGCCTAACTTCAGAGCTCCTGCTTATATTTTGAAATGTGACTGAAATACGGGAGGACACAAGAGGTCGGGAAACTGAGGTGGGCACTTCGAGGGGCTGCAGTAGCTCCCTGGCAAAAATGGGAAAAGGAACAAAGTAAAATGAAGCTGATGGAGGACAAGTGTAAGATGGGACAGTGATGCAGCTTGCGGCTGAGACAGTATCCGGCAGCAAGGGAGCCCCAGCGCCAGGCACAACCTGCAACAGCGGAAATAATTCAGTTCAGTGGTGGAACCAATCATGAGAAAGACTCCGTGGTGCTGAAGACTGCACAGGGGCTCTTCGCGCCTGGAGAGCTACAGGCCCAGTAAGAAAGGGCCTCGGGAGAGGCTGGCCCAGGAAAGAAGAAATCTGCCTGACTGCGCCCATGTGCAATGCAGCACGTTTGATGAATTTCAACGCAAAGTAATCAAATACACTGGACAGAATTCTGGCTACTAAAATAAAAGAAACAGGAAAAGCAAGTACAGCAACTCACAACATAGTGCAGGAGAGATGATCAAACTTAGAAAAAGAGCTGAAAGGTAATGTATTGACTGGAGATGTATTTTCGAAGTAGACTCTACATCACTTGATAATTAAGAGAAATTAAGATAAAAAATCAAAAACATCACCTGGAATTCCCCCAGGAGAAGGGAACAATGGGGAAGCAGCTCCTGAAGGCTGAGCTCTTGAGGTGCCTTGGAGCCAGAAACCTTAAACTTGATATCTACCCTCAGGGAGAGCTTGCGACAGACCAGTTATATTAATATTCTAATTCAATGAAATCTGAAAACACTGAGGTGGAGATGTAAATTTATGAGCTATGTGTTAATTTGTGACTGATCTGTAAAATATTCTAATGAAATATAAGCTCCTGCCTCTCTCTAAGACATGTTCTTAATTACCTGTGGAATATAATTTCTTCTTTCTTGACACGCAGCATGAAACCACGCAAAACTGAAGAGCACGTGAGCCCGCTGAATGTTATCTTTTTTGCTAATTTGCTCTGGAGTCCAAGACTCATAAGTTCGCATCAAATTCTTCTTCAAACCTGGAGGTGACTGAAGAGAAGAAAGTAGCAGACACTATCGCTTCAAACGGGACAAATAAAATAAATCTACACTGTATTTCACATATCTAAGGACATATTATAATAGTACTTCATCATGCAAGTCTGAATTACTTGGTTGCTTTAAAAAGTACTCATAAAACTAATTTTAAGTGCTTCCCAGGTAACAACAGCTCATCTCAGTTATAAATGAGGAATACTTTCCAGATTAAAAGATTGCACAATGAATACTCAAAATAAAGTTTTGTACAATATTGAGGTTTTTCAGCTGAAGCAAAATCACTTATGACAATGCTGATACAAAACTGACTGTTATAGGGCACATGTATTTTAGCTGAATATGCAAGGTACCCCTCACTAGTTGGCATTTCAGTTTCCACTGGGCCAATATACCATTTCATATTATATAAAAGGGTTTTCTTCCACATTAGTTCAAAGTTGAAGGAGGTGCCGCCTGACGTTGTTACTGCTCAAATAAACACAAATACAAATCCGGGACTCAATTGGTGAATGGACTGAATTAATATTGGGTAAACAAAGCTCATCTACCAGTACCAAATCTGTCTATATAGTATGCATTCTGCTGTTTTTATGTATTATATTATGCTACCTTGTTCCTAAATTATTTGTGTACATATATCAGAATGATAAAAAGTATTCAAATTCTAAATAGTAAAATACCCTCCAAAGGGAGTTCTAATATAACAAAAATTAAAAGCACAACAGAGGGGCTAGGCATTCAGCTCTGTGGCACAAGTGCTGTCTGACAAGGGTAAGACCCTGAGATCAATTCCTGATACCACGGGAAAAAAAAAAAGAAAGAAAAAAACATGATATGGGTTTTTCTGCTGAATTCTACAACCTTGCTTTAAGGGGAAAATCCTTCTAAAATGGTTCTTAAACTTGTTTATTAAATATTTACTAAAAAGTATAGACTACACCAAATTTCCTCATTACTATTTCATAACGCATGACATTAAAGGAAATGAAACCACTTAGCTTAATACATGCTGAACTACAAGTGATAAAAATAAATCGTACTGCTACAGAAAATTCATTTGCAAATGTAGGCTGTTTTTGAAACATAACAAAGGTTTCCATGAAAATGGTATTAAATTACCTCCTGAAAAGGATACTAGAAAGCGCTGCGCTCTGAAGATAAAACATTCATTCAAGGAACAGTTCCCCTGAAAATATTTACTCTGAAAATAAGTTGATCTTATACAAAAAGAAAAAGGAAAACTTGGCCCTGCCTTCCCGACTCAGGCAGCCCAGTGCGAGGCTACAGCTCAGCAGGAGAGCTTAGCGGAAGGGCGGCTGGAGCTGTTATGGAGGTTCTTTCTCCTAGCCATTGAGAAGGCTTTCACTCACTGTGTTTATAAGGCCAGATCATCTCTGCATCCCTGAAGTAAGCCCTGCCCATTTCTTCCTTCACTGCACACACACTTGCAGAAAAAGTGAAGCACTGATCCAACACAATAGCTACAACCACTAGCCAGGTGTCTTTATGGGTGTTATGGTTTATGTCTAATGGTTCCCTCAAAGCCTCATGTAGTCATGGGGCAGACACTTCTGTAGATTGTGACTTGACTCATGAGGCACTGGGATTGTGATTTAGTATTGACCTAGAGTTGGAGACTTGATCCATGATCCCTGGGATGACGTGTTTTAAGTACTTCTGGGATTATGGGTGTAGCCTAAGGCAGACAGCCTGAATGTCATACAAAGAGAGACAGAGAGACAGACTGAAGCTGCTGCTCTCTGCTCCCCTGGTTGGTCGGCTGCCTCTGTCGCGGTTGTTGCTGTTCCACCGCATCCATGAACTGGATGCTCTCTGCCCTGTTCCACTCAGCCGTGGGCCAGCCAAATATGGAATGAAACCTGCAGTAACTGTGAGCTAAATAAACCTTTCCTTCCTTCATTTTCGGTGTCAGGTATTTGTCCCAGCAACGAATGAAAAGTAACTAAGACAATGGGGAAAAAATTACAAGAAATGTTTCTAGAAATTGAGAGAAAATGCAAATAGGATATCCTTTCCAGCCCCTGGTGATCACTTGACTTTTAGTTTCTGAGTGTCATTTTAGAAGTATTTAGAAGTTTTAATTAAGCTTATTATTTTATTGATAACTAAGAAGTTGTAAAATATATCAACAACATAGTGTTAGGTATATGAAGTTTCTGTGGATCTGCTTAGCACTGCACATTTCAGCCATAGAAAGCTGGGTAGTTGCGGACGCCCAAATGGATAAAATCAAGCAATGATAAGCTCAATTTTTTAATTCAAGAAGAAATAATAGGAAAAACAGATAATTATACATAGAATAATGAAGCTAGAATCCTAGATTTATATCACATTTGAAAGTAATTAAAAATGGATTGAAGACCAAAACACTAGAGCTGATACTGTGGATTCCTAGAAGAAAACGCCAGGTGAAAGCTTTATGGCACTGACTTGGCAGTGATTCCAAGATGCCTGCAACAAAGGCAAAAAGCAAGTAAGTGCAACTATGTGAAACTTAAGACCTTGTGCAGAGCATCATGGAAACAGTAAAACAGCAAGCAACCCGATGGGAGAAAATAATTTGCAAAGTCCTAATAGGATTACAGGAAAGAATTAACAAGTCAATTCAAACTGGAAGAATGCCATGAATAGATGATTCTTTAAAGAAGAGGCACAGATGTCTGTCCATGAAAAGATGCTAAGTGTCACCGGCCCTTGCTGTCGGTCCCTCAACAGGATGATTGCTGTTTTGTAGAACACGGCCGGAGAAGTGATGGCAAGGGAGAAAGAAACTGCGCTGCTCTTAGAAATATAAAATGGTCTGAGCACTGTGGAAAACAGAACGGTTTTCTTCAAAGGTTAAAAATAAAACTGCCATCTGAATTGGAAACTCCAGGTCTAGGCACATGTGCAAAGTAACAGAAAATAACAGCTTGAAGAGAGACAGGGCTGTCTACTTCCACTGCATGCTTCATAATGGCCCGGAAGTGGGACTTAAAAGTCCGCTGATGGCTGAATAGATAAAGAAACTACCCATGCATATTATAGGATGTTACTTAGGCTTAAAAATTAAAACATGAATGGACCTTGACGATATTATACTAAATGAAATAAAGTCACAGAGAGACCAATACTGCATCATTATTCTATTAAGTGAAATATCTAAAATGACACTCAGAAACTGAAAGTCAAGCGATCACCAGGGGCTGGAACCTAAGGAAATGTGGAGTTGATGTTAACAGTGCCTGTTTTACAGGATGAAAATGTTCTAGAGATACTGGATATAACAAGTCCATACTGTCAATACTGTTACACTGGACACTTAAAAATGGTTAAAATGGTAACATTTGTGTTCTTCCTTAGTACAACAAAATGATAAAATTAGAAAAGAACTTCCAAACTTTATCCTATGCTATTGTATATACTGTACTTCAATTAGATACAAAACTCAGATTTTAACCAGTTTTACCTAGATAGCTGTTTCAAGACTTGGGAAGCCTGTATAGACATTGCTCTTACACAGCTGGGGACCCAAGCCTTACATCATCTCACCTCGTATGTTATCTTCAAGCTTGACTGCAGTAAAATAGTGGTAAAATTTGGATGAACTTCTGCAGTGAGCCAAAGGCGAAAAGTATCTTTAGGTTGAAGGGCATTCAATTCCTTGTTTATAAAATAACAATAAGAAGTTATTTAATATGTGAAACATATTCCTCTTTAGCAATCTATGGTTGATCAGTTTTTCTTATCAAAACTTTTCTATGGCATTCAAGACACATTTTTCTGTGACATTCTGATACAATATTCTGATTAAATTTTTTTCCGCATTGCTAAGTTCTTTATTTTTAGCTTAGTGTAAAGAATGAAAACTTGGACCTGAAGCCAGTTCCCCTGGCTAAATCCAAGCTTCACCACTTGCTTACTGTGTACCTTGGGCGCTGCGACTTACTGCTAGAAGCCAGCATAGCAGCAGAACGTACCATGCAGACTTGCAGACACTTCAAGCTATGTGCGGGACACAGTAAACGCAAACTCTTTGGCATGTGAGAAGCTATTTTTCTTAGCACCATTTTCTAAAGAGGCTCGCTGTCTTCCATTGATGTTGGCTGGCCCCCTTGTTTTTCAACCCATGCTTCCACGGAGGCAGGCAATGACACAAATTTCTTTACTGGCAACGTTTTGGCCCATAAGAATTTTATTTTTTCTGAGAATCAAAAGATTGCTGAGGATCAAACCCAGAACCTCACACATGCTAAGCAAAAGCTACACAACTGAGATATACTCCTGAGCTACACTGCCCAAATTATAAATTAAAACCACGATTATAAATTTACCTACTCATATCCCTCATGTTACAAACTGTGGCCCTAGGTCAGGTTTCACGCTCCTTTTGTCCACTTTTCTCTTTGCAGCCTGAGAGGTCTTACTCAGCTGTCACGATGCAGTTCAAGTGTGTTGCAGGGCAGTGTCCTCTCTAGCTTGCACTACCACAATCCCAAGTAGAAGCAACTGCTTGTGCTGCTCTGTAAAGCTCTTCTGGAGTACGCTTACATGTAAATGGAAGCGATGTTTTCTAAACTACGTGGCAAGAAAGCAGACACAAACTCTGCATGTAACCAACACCTAGCACAACTCCTACTTTTTTTCTGTACTTATTTGTAGATCAAACGAATGAATAAATGAAAAATAGGTAATATTTCCAAAGAGAAGTCTTAATTATTTACTACTATTTAGGCTTGACACTAACATTCTTTTTATTATTATTATTATTATTTTTATTTTTTTTCTTGTTTCACAACTTTTATTTATTTTTATGGCTGGCTCAGCCTACCCTGAGGGCAGGGATGGTGCAGCATGTGGTGCCAGGGATTGAACCGCAGTCCCTGAAGCCGCCTAAGCTTTCCTAAGCAGGCGCTTCAGACCACTGAGCCATCCTGCTGGGCCCCACTAACATTCTTTATTAGTATCATTTAAGATGTATTTAGGATGATGAAACTACAGAAAGTTGGCCATTAAAACATTGTGCTTGGGGGGGACACCCTCTTGGGATCCCCCTCCTGTCCTTATCTCAGACAAGAGCTTTCTTTCCTTCCATAAATATGTTCTGTTTATTACCTCCCTTTGGTCCTAAAATTCATTCTAAAAAAAACAAACAAACAAAACATTGCGCTTGCTTCAAACTGTAAATGATAAAATGCATGTACATTTCAATGTTAAAATGCAAAGTTTATATAAAATTTTCCCTTGGGGTATCACATCTAAATACTTTTTTAAAAACTAGTTATCTTTGTGATATAGTTGGGTTTACAGTAACTTAGTAAAATTACATTCAAATAATTAATCCAAAGTTTCCAAGAAAAGCAAAAGGAAAAAAGAAAAAAAGAAATCTTCTGAAATGCTATCTACCTCACATTTCCTTCAAAAAGTCCTAAGATCTGCTTTCAAGATATTTGTTGTAAAGTTCTTTGTCGGTGCCGAAAGAAATGTCGAGAAGACCCAATGAAGTTAGCTCAGAGGACTCACCGAGATTCCCTCCCCAGTGTGCAAAGAACCTCTGAAACACCTCAGCTTTATTCAGGACAGTCAGCGTGATCTCGGGCACAATCACCCCAGCAAAGGAGAACCGTGTGCTGAGGCACTAATGTGACCACGGTCTCATTAAAATAAAGGAGGGCCACAGGCTTAGTCAGGAGCGCAACCAAGCCCTCCATCTGCCTTCGCCCTAGGGTTCACTCAGGGGTCAGCCAATAGCATTTCAAGAAAGGGAGAAAGCAGCAAACAGAGAAAGCTGCCCTACCGCAGCTGCCTCTGGGCCCCGTCCATCACACTCTGCCCTTACAAATGTCCATCAGACCACAATATTGACTAAAATTATATTTTACATAGATTAACAGCTATCAATCAACTATTTACAACAAGTTTTAAAATATCTGAGAGAAATTACAGAACCAACACCTTATGCAATAATATCTAAAAAAATGAAATACTTAGGAATCAATATAATGAAGGGATGAAGGACCTTTATATGAACTAATGTACTACAGTACTCTGAAAAAGGAAATCAAACAGGACATTAAAAAACAGAAAGATATCCCTTATTCTTATAGAGGCAGAAACAATATAGTAAAAATAACCACACTTCCAAAACTATTATGCAGATTTAATGCAATCCCAATCAAAACCCAAATAGCATGCAGAACTAGTGAAAAAAAGAAGCCGAAAATTCATAGGGACCAGAAGAGACCCAGCATAGCAAAGCAATTCTGATCAATAAAGACAAGGGGGGGGGCATTACAATCTCTGATTTGAAGATATACTATAAACCGACCACGAGAAAAACAGGACAGTACAGACTCTAGAATCAGCAGAACATATCAGAAGATGGAGAAACAACTCCAAGCACACTCGGCTGCCTCATGTGTACCAAAGGGGCCACACAACTTCAATGAAAGACAGCAAGCCTCTTTTAAAAATGGTGCTAAGAAAAACGGCTTCCCACATGCCAAAGAGCAAACCTGGACCTGGCCTATATTTCTCAGCACACACTAAAACCAAACTGGGATCAAAGATCAGAAACACATAATCTGCTGGAAGACAGAATTGAAAACACTTAAAGATGTAGGGGGCTGGGGAGATGGCTTTGTGCTCTAAGTACCTGTCTGGTAAGTGCAAGGACCTGGGCTCAATCCCTGGTACCACATGCCTGCTGAGTCAGCCAGGGACTTGGTGGAGCACGCCTGTAATCCCAGCACTGGGGAGGCTGAGACAGGAGGATCACCAAGACCCTGTACCAAATAAATAAATAAAAGATCTTCTAAAAAGACGCAGGCTTATGCAAAGACTTCATGAACAAATCCTTGATAACCAGGAAATACTACAAAGAATCAATGACCGGGATCACATTAAAAACTTAAAAACATTTTGCACAGCAAAATAAATCGCCAACACACTGCACGGACAGCCCACAGAATGCGGGGAAAATTTAGCGGCTATTCCTTAGACAAAGGGCTAACATCTAGAATAAATTTTTTAAAAACTGAAAAAATAAGACCCTTTCCAAATTTAAAGATTCAATCCAAAAATGGGCATCTGAAATGAACATATTTCTCAGATCAATCACAAACAGCAAATAAATATATTTTTAAAATGTTCCACAGCACTGGCCATTCAAAAAATGCAAACTGAAACACCACCAAGATTCTATCTCAGTCCAAAAGGAATGGCTATCACTAAGAAACCCAACAGTGAGAGTGTACACTGATAAAACCACATGGAAATCAGTGTGGAGATTCCTCAAAACACTCAAATGAGATGCTCTATTTGACCCCATTATTCCTCTTCTTAAGTAGCTTCCACAGAGAGTTAAAAGCATCGCACCACAGTGTTATGTTCACATCCATGTTTATAGTAGCACAACTTATAATAGCTTAACCTTGGAAAGAACCCATATACCCATCAATGGTGAATGGACAAAAAAAAAAAAAAAAAAGTGGTTTTTATACGTAATGGAATACTATTCTGCCACTAAATATTTGAGATATTTTCGCATAAATGGATGCAACTTGTGATCCCATAACTTTAAGTGATTAATTGAAATAAATTCTCTATGTTTTATATCATAGTGTTTCTTATTTTGAGAAAACCCAAAGAGGAACAAAGCGCCGGGTGGGTACTGAGAGAGGTGTTCAGATGGGAAGGTGACAAGGGAAGTATAGTAGAGGAAGGGGAGGAGGAGGATAAAGGTTAACAAGAAAGGAAAAATGGAAACGAAGCTTCTGTAAATGAGAAGAATTGAAGGGAGAGGAAGGGAATGACAAAAAAAAGTAAAAGCATTAAGATATATTATGCACAGGTGTAAAACCCTATAATGAATGTGATCATTATGTATAGCAAATGTGTACCAATAAAAGTTAATAAAAATATAAACTATATGCTTAAGACATGAATTTTATATTAACACAGGAGTGATTTGTATAAAAAGCTATAAAACTGTCACACACTCACACACCGCTGTCTATAATGTATACCTTCTGACTGAAAGCCATGAAACTGCCTAGCCCAGCACTGCGCGCTCGAGCACGCGCCCCTGCCGCCTGCCCGCCCTCCCTACCTGTGCACCCCGCGCGCCTCCTGCCAGTGCGTCAGGACTGCGCATGTTCAGCACTGCACAACGGGCACAGGGCTGCCCTCAACCTACACTGTTTGGTAAATGAGTACCGCCAGCCTAATTTATTATTTGCTAACCACACTGGCAAAGACTTCTGGGTAGGAGCGGGAGGGAGACACTGCACTCTGCACCGTAAGGCACACCTTGAAGCCTTGCCCTTGAAGCCTCGCCGTGCAAGCCCAGACGGTTCTTATAGAAGCACCAAGCTAGTATAAATAAGTCTTCTACATTTGTCTAAAGTGTCCACTATTTTCTTTCAGAAAAACTCTGCAAGCTTTTCTTCCAACCTTTGTTAATTCTTAGCTCTGCATAGGTATGCCTAAGACACAAACTTTTATAAACTTCCTGTAAAAAGATACATCTTGCTTCACACTAATACATTTTTATTGAAGCAAAGGCATGTTTAAAATTATTATCAATTACTAACTTTTAAAAATATAACACATATGAAATTTGAATACAGTTTTTTAAAAGATCACTGAACTTCCACAATATATCTAATTTACAGCACATTATCCGAACGAACCTACCTTTTCCAGAACCGGCAGCCAAGATACCACGAGATGTAAATTTTTCAAGCAGAGCCAGTCTCCATTGCTGGCGCACTCCTTTAACATCTGGATCGCTAGGTCAGCTTGGCCTTGACCCATGGCAACCTACGAAAACAAAAGCGAAAGGTCTGTAGCACCCTGCACTGCTGTGAGAGAGCAACACAATGATAAACTCTCAACCTCATCAAGGGATGAAGAACCAAACTAATACAATAATCATCTTCTCCAACAACATGAATGTTAAAATTTATACACATACTTTAACCTTCCTGCCAAAGTGACTGCTGTCAGGTAGAACCTGTAGAAACTCTGTGCCTTCAAGTACCTCACTGATAATACAACACTGTTCTAATAAATATACTAATCTACTACAGCAGTGAGTGGGATGCCCTGTAGGTGAACAACTATGCGTTTGAGCTCCACTGAGTTGCTACCTTCCTATCTACCAGTTGTATTTTGGTTTATGAAATTCTTATTTTTCAACTTTTATTTTTCAACTGCTATGAAATACCTGGAGTTTTGAATTGTTAATTATTTTCCTAGCCAGAAAGATTTACTCACTTGTGAAAACTGAAGGCAAATTTAACTTGCAAACTCATTTGTAAATTAACTTGAAAAAACATAGGCAATCTGAACAAATAAAAGCTTCTACTCAGGAGAACATACTGAAGAAATTGTACTCTCAGTAATGTATCCCTTTTATTCTTGTTTAAGGTTTTACAGGTAAATATTATTATAACTTCTTGTAAAGGCATCCAAGTAAGGTTTTAAAAGATCTTCTCAAAATGTAAGCAAGCGTCCTAGTTTCCTGCTGCTGCTCTATCACGCTACCGCAAATTTAGTAGTCCCACTCAAATGATGATTTTAGACTTCTGGAGGTTCCCACAGTCTAAAATCTATAATGGAAACATCTGGGTTTGAAAATAAACGGAGCACCGGATGGCTGTTTTTATTGAGGAGTCTCCGAGAGAAAACCTGCGCTTGCCTTTCCCAGCTTCACGGAACCCCTCAGCTCCCTTCCCGGCAACTCAGTCTGCCCTCAAGCCCTCCCTGCACGCTCTCTCCTGTCCTCCCCGGCCCCCTCCATCTCCCGTCTTGTACCTCTTGCTGCCCACCTGCCTCTCTCCCTCCCACTCGCCCCCGCCCCCACCCTCACACAGACTCTTGGGATTATGACTGAGCCCACCTGGACAATCCAGGCTACTTTTCTACCTGCAAAGCCCTTCGCGATCTCTATCTGTACAGTTATTGTTGCTGTAAACACAGGCATGAGCTCTGAGGACTGGACCTAAGATAGCTTCTGGGCACTACTCAGGCTAACACAACAAAAAAATGCAGCAGAAATAGCAGAGCAAAGAGCAGCCCGCCGGGCATGGGGGGTCACCTGGTGGTAACACGCTCCACTTCTTTCAGCATTAGCAAGTTCTTGAAGCTCCTGAGAAGGGTCGGCGCCCGGGGAAATAATAATCAAAATGGGTTCAATTTCCAGTGTCTCTTTGTACAAACGTTTGAGATTCAGAGGTGGTGGTGATAATTCTTTCAGCCCTACAAGAGATGGTAAAGGAATTACAAAATAAAAAGCAACATGCATCATAAAGTTTTTTCAAGTAACCCCATGATAGAGAATACCTGGGTAAATTATAATCATATAGTCAAAGTTCTTCACTCTACAATCATTCGCATGCTAATAATAACTATAAATGAAGTTTCCTGAATGCTTAGGGCACCAACCATCTTACTTGCTTTCCTTGGAGACAGGGTCTCACTGCAGTTCAGGCTGGCCTCCAATTCACGGCGCTCCTCCTGCCTCAACCTCCAGAGAAGTACTAGGGTTACAGCTGTGCTCCCCCGCACCTGACAGGTGCACCAATCACTATCCTAAGTATTTTCCTTGTTCTTTACTTACTAATCATTAAGACACCGTAAGTGCCACATTTAACAGAGGAAGAGCCGATAGCCAGCGTCATGGTCTCTTTGTGCATTTCTCTCCCTGAGACAAGACTAGACCCTTCCGTCTTACCACGTCCCTTCTACGTGTCATGCTGTTGTGGTTTGTGTCTATGTGTGCCCCCAAAGCCTCATGAAGTCCTGGGGCAGCTTCTGGAGTATGTGACTGATTATCATGGGTGTGGGTGCTGCACCTGCCAGGGCAGGGAATCCGCATTGCAGCGTAAGGAGGGGAGAGGCTGGCTGGCTGCGGCCGCTGAGCTCTTGCTCTCCAGTGGCTGCCTGTGCCCCGCTGCCTTGGAGCCATGGAGTATGCACTGAAACCTCCACTTACTGGGAGCTAAATGAGCCCTTCCTCCCTTAACTCCAGGTGTCAAGTATTTTCCCAGCAATGAGAGAAGAGTAACTGCGACATATGCATATGGAGCAATTGGGTTCTAATCATGCAGTACCACCTACGGATCAAGAACGCCTCGCCAAGCTCTTCAGTTCAGAGGAGGGGCTTCTGGGAAGCAATGGGGTACTGCTGGGCCGTTCGACCTGGTCAGAGTGGGGTGTGGGGGAGGGGGCTGGAGGAGTGCAGCGCCCTTCCTGGCCCAGCCCTCTCCCTCTGCTCGGGCTGGCTGTGATGTGGGCAGTGTTTCCTACTCTATGTTCCTCTGTGGAGCTGTCCCTGCCTTGCAGCCAACCAACCAGGGACTGTGATGCTGAGCCAAGATACAGCATCCTCCTTCACATCATGGGAGGCAGGGGAAAGTGGTGACGATATTGGGGTGATCAGTTTCACTGTCCTGATGCAGAACAGTTAGCTCCTGCGCACATAACAAGAACAACAGAAAATGGAAAGAATGCTGACTCCAGAGGTGGAAAATGCCAGCGCTGTACATTTTTATTGGCTGAGAGACCCTATGTGAATCCCTAAAAGACTTTATGCCTTCGTCTTCTCAGGTGTAAAATGGGGATGCAATGATCCATGGGTCCTTTAGGAGCAAAGCAAGCTGGAAGAATCATAATAAATACCACGCAGCCATCATGCACTCCATGCTAAAATGATACCAAGGACACTGTAGTTTATTTACCTGCTTTCTAAACCACGCAATCATGAAGCACAGCTAGCAGTCCTCACCTACAGGTAGGAAAAGCAGCAATGCTCCAGAAGGTGGCTGCCTTGCCCAGGCGCCGGGCCATGCTCTGCCTGCGGCACCCAGACCCGACCACCTGTGCCTGTCTGCACTGCAGCCCTCA
Source organism: Myocastor coypus (assembly GCA_004027025.1). NCBI lineage: Eukaryota > Metazoa > Chordata > Mammalia > Rodentia > Myocastoridae > Myocastor > Myocastor coypus. The sequence continues at coordinate 58,964 of PVJA010009530.1, forward strand.
CCAGCTGCCACACAGAGTGGCTGCAACACGCAACTGTAACTCTATTATTATACTTAAATCTATTCTGCTGAGACGCATTTCCATGATTAATATAGCTAGGAAAAAAGCCTGTTTCAATTCAAAACCTGCTGTAATTTCTCTTGTATATTCCGCTACACTGGTCTGGATTGAGCTAAAAGAATACCACACAAAATTTTAAATAGTGGCTTATGATGTCCATTAGAACGACTGCACAGGCAAGAAGGGATTCCGCGTATTCTCACAGGTGGCAATGAGTACCCGTGTCCTGGTGCCTCATCTACATTTGGGGCTCTTAGGTAAGAGGACCACGCAGCATCTAAGCTCTGAGCATCATGGCCCCAGGGCACAGCCATTTCCCCACAGATGACTCAACATCACCGCTGCACCAGCCAAGCCGTGCTGCTGTGAACAAGGGCAGAAATAAGAAGAAACAGGACCTACATCGTTTTTGCAAAAGGGAAGAGGAGCAAGAGATAGAGGGAAGAAGAGAGAAGGGCAGATTTCTATAGCAAACACTGCATCCAATGACAACAAGGGAGCAGAAAAGAAGGCATTTCTAGGTGTGAACAGCATCTCACACCTCAAACACCAGCCTCTGTTCTCCAGAACAGCAACATACAATGGCACAAAAGGCAAAAGTAGCCGTTTTACCAAGTAAAAGTTACCCTCAATAGTAACTTAAAACTTATATGCCACTTATAGACATGTTTTATGAAATGTTTTGATTTATACTTTTTCCGTCTAGAGACGGAGCTACATCTCCAGCCCACAAATTTTATTTTTTAATTAAGCTTAAACTGTTAACAGTCACAGTTTTGAGAATAAAAACAAAATATTCTGGCGCTGGCCAGATAGCTCAGCAAATTAAAGTGCCTGCTTAGGCAGACACAGGACCAGGGCTCAATCCCTGGCCTGCCATGCCAGCCCCAACCCTGGGGCACACAGGACAGTGACTGAGACTGGGCGTGGTAATGCGTACCTGTAATCCCAGAACTTGGGAGGCTGAGAACAGGAGGATTACCATGAGTCCAATCTGTATAGTGAGACCCTGTAACCCTGTACTAAATATATTAAAAAAAATTCTGTACTGATTGCAGTGTAGAAATATTTTTATTCATTCAAGCAGTCACTAATTCATAAACTCAATAAACGTATAAAGCCAATTAAATGTATTATCTCATTTAACAAAGCATCTCAAATCCTTAAAAATGTGCATGTCCTTGACTCAGCACCTAAAATTATTTAAGAAGTAAGCCGTGAAATGGACACAGAACAGGTATAGGTGCTTCCAATGTGCCTGGTGTCATCAGCTAAAGACTGGGAAAAGGCTTCCAGCTTCTTTTTTTTTTTTTTTTTTTTTTTTTTTTTTTTTTTT
>PVJA010009531.1:0-53740 GCA_004027025.1 Myocastor coypus
AAAGAAACACTTCTGAGCAAAAGAAAGGGAAGCCCTCAGTGTGACTGAGGGGAGGGTGGGTCTTAAATCTTCCACAACATATTTCCCTGTTCTTATAAAGTGCTCACATAATGCACAATTCAACTTTCAAAAATTGATTTTGGCACATAGTCTTCTCATCTTGAATTTCCAAGATTTCTTCATGGGAAGACCAAGGACCTGGTACAGAACCCCCTTCATTTCATTTTTGGAATTCTATGAACGATGCAAATTTATAAAAAGATGCTTCACATTATTAATCACCAGGGAAAAGCAAATGGAAACCGGAATAAGATACTACTATGTACTGCCCAGAGAGCTAAACTTATAAAGATTGCTAGTGCCAGGTGATGGCAAGAATATGAAGTAATTAAAACTCTTAGAAGCTGGGCATGGTGGCGCACGCTTGTAATCCCAGCACTCGGGAGGCTGAGGCAGGAGGATCTGTGCGAGTTCGAGACCAGCCTGGGCTACAAAGTGAGCTCAAGGCCAGCCTCAACTGCATAGCAAGATCCTGTCTCAAAAAGACAAAAAAACAAAAACAAAACCAAAAAAACACCTCTTAGAGGTTGTGGATGGGAGAGTAAAATGGCACAGCCATTTGCGAAAAAAGTTCTGGAAGTTTCTCATAACCTAAATGTGCACTTAGCATATGTCCCAGCAAATTCATTCCCCCCCGCATTTCCCTGACATAAATGAAAATAGCATGCCTAAAGATAAGTGAAATGAAACAATTGTTGATTAATACATGAATGGGTAAATCCATTGTGTCACACCCACACAAATGGAGTACAACTTGGTAATGCACAGGTAGGGACCACCCATGGACTCCGCAACATAGATGGACATCAGAGGTGACAGTGTGATGGGAGAGTCCATCCTGTAGAATTCCATTCGCATGAAATTTCAGGCAAGGTGGAGGCAATACAGCACAGAGTAGACTTGTGGTGACTTGGGGACTGGTACTGCCTGACAGGAACAGAGGGAATGTTACTGGAAATGTTCTGGTCTTGATTGGGGTAGTGATTTTATGAGTTTGTGGGTGGTTTTATGCAAACTGTGAATTTTATTGCATGCAGATTGTATCTCCGTCAAGCCCAGAGACTGCAGAAGACTTACATGCCTCCAGCCAGGACCCTGGGTCCCAGACTGCCGCCTCCTAAGCAGGATGCAGAACAGCCCCAACCATCTCCTTTCCCCTTTCTCAGGCTCCCACGCCAGGCTCCCGGGACAGTGAGTAATTGGCCATGCAAGAGTCTTGCATGTGGAGCCAAAACCAACAGCACTATCACATCAGATGCCAAGACGTCTCCAGCTCAGGGCTCAGCTCAGCACCCTCGTGTCCCAACCCCAGCTGCTTGCAGAAGGAAAATAGCAACCCCTCACCCTGTCTGGGAAGCTGTCCTCACCATGTGCTATCCTCGCCCTGCGCCAGTCAGTCTGGTCTCATGCTGCAGAAGGAATCACTGGTGGATGCATGGGCTAGATCAAGGTGGCTCGTGTAGAGAGTAGGCTTTCCCAGGAAGAGCCCCACCCCCACCCCATGGACCAGGCCTAGTGCTGGACCTTTATCTTTATTCTACTTCTCCAGCTGTCCAGCCTTAAGGGACAACCATTGATTGACCCCAAGTTACAGATAAGGAAACTAATGCCCTGAGAGGGCTAGGCAAGGTGGAAAGAATCTTGAGAAGCTCAGCTCTCTTTCATCCACAGAAGTCATCACCCCTCTCCCAGTGTGTTCCGCCAGTATCTCAGCTCCCTGTTCCCGCAGTCTCTCTGTCCTCTGATCACTGTGCTGTTTTGTACAAGGACATGCAGACTGGGAGCCACATCCTTCTAAAGTACAGTTGTTCCTCTCACATGCCTCCACATCTCCTGAGCTAGGCTCTGGGGAAGAAGGAAGTGTGTAGGTACAGGGGTCACAGGAGGAGGTGTCTTCAAGCCTGCTGCATGTGCCACTTCCTCTCAGAGCTCTTGGGGGGCAGAGTCTGGAAGTGAGCATGGCAGATGGGACTGAGATCTGTAGAGCTGGGCTTTCTGTTGAGGACTGGGGGCCATAGCCCCGAGCTTGCTTATACCTGGTCCCTTCTATTTTTAGTCAAAACTGCTTCGCATGCCCTCAAGGCTTTGCCTGTTCTAAGCCATGCTTCTTAACCCTGGGCTAGAGGTGGTCTTGGAGGAGCCCCTACCTGAAGCGTAGCTGTGACAGGCTCTACCCGAGACAGAAGATCTCATGCTTAGAGATCCGATGTGGAAATCCACAACAGCACCTCATTCAACTCTCTCATCTCTGAAAATGGCCACAACAGTATGACCTTAGGTGGTGGTGATCAAGAGAGTCATGTGTGCCTTTCTTGGCCCACACGGGCCTTGCTGCCTAGAATTGCTTTCCACCTATCAAATGCCTTTGCCACAAGGCAACAAAGCTCAGACTCTTATTTTCTTCTCAAGACAGCTGCTGACATCAGCCGCAGGCAGCAGGATCACACTGTGCTGCACTCTGGCCCCTGACCCGCTTGGGCTGTCTGGAATCCAGTGCATGTGAACAGAAACCCAAGAATGCTCTTGGAGTCAGACAGCCTGAGGTTGCAATGTGTTGTAGTCCCTGGGTTCCCAGAAAGCAGGGACAGGTGACATCTGCTTGTCATCTCTCTAGTAACTATTGTTCAGAGTTCAAGTCAACCCTTCCTCTGTCTTTTACCTCTTCCGCAGTAGGAAAGAACTCTCTCCAATCTGCATCCTGCATGTGCTCTGCACACAACGGGTACCCTTGCTCAGAGAAACAGAGGCTTGCCTTGGGGGAATTTGTGCTACTTTGTTCTGCGTGCCCACTTGCCCAGGTTTAGCTTAGCCTGTAGATTCTCAGGAGGGAGAAGAGCAGAGCATGATTCTGGAAGCATCCTAACCCCAAATCATTCCTATGTGCAAGATACAAAGGGACAGGCTCAGATAAATACTGCTGGTTTATCACGGGAAGGTGCATCTGGTGTGCGTGCATAGGCAGCCAGGTGATTTACTGTGATCTCAGCCAAGTACCAAGCAGAGCAGGTCCATTTATCCACTCAGTTGGAGGAGAGGTCAAGAGACAAAAGTCAGAGATTAAACTAAATATGCAAGTCAGTGGAGACAAGAGCTTGTGCCTTTGTTAACTCCCAGGATGACTCTGCTCTATGAGTCCTTAGGGAATACAGTCAGGGGTACCACAGTGAATAGGACTTGTGTGCTACAGGGAGGACTGGACTCCATGGAGAGGTGGCCTTGGCCCAGGCAGCAGTATCCATTGTCTCCTGAGTTGTCGAGAAGCACAGCCTTTGAAGGAGGATGAGAAAACAGGAAGAACCTCCAGTGAAGAAGAGCTGATGCCCAGATGGATCCACAGTGCCTTCGCCCTGGACAGAGAATCATCCTGATGGGCTTTCTCTCTCTGCTCCATCAGGTTTCTGCCTGAGCGTCATCTTCCCAGTGAGGCCTTTGCAGGGCACCTTAATTACAGTTCCCCAAGACCCCCTTCTCACTCTACTCTTCCCCCTGCTTTTTTTTTTTCTCCATAGTACTTAAGAACACCTGAAGTATCTATATTTATTTGCTTATTGCTGGATGTGCTTTTTTTGTTTTGTTTTGTTTGTCTTTTTGAGACAGGGTCTCACTATGCAGTTCTGGCTGGCCTTGAGCTCACTTTTGTAGCCCAGGATGGTCTTGAACTCGCACCGATCCTCCTGTCTCAGCCTCCCAAGTGCTGGGATTACAGGTGTGCACCATGCTGGATGTGTTTTAAATGGGCCTCAGTATCCCTAGTGGACAGTTCAATCTATGGGATCCTATTGGCACTAATTAAATATCTATACATTCAGTGAGTGATTAATGATAGCTGAAATTTCTGACAGTTTAATATGTGCCTCAGTAAGATTATATATCAGATTTTACTTAACGTCTAATACTATGGTATAGATGCTATCTTTAGGCTCAGTGAGGAAAAGTAGCTTGCCCATGAGCACACAGCTGGAACCAGGACTCAAACCCATGTGATGTCAGGGTCCTAGAGTTGAGCCACTCTCCCAGAACAGGATCTGGCTATGGACTTGTCTATTGAGGAGCTAATTATACTCAGTCAGGGTGGTCCTAAGGGAAAGGGACTTTTAATCTGAAAAGAAAGCCACAAAAGGAAAGGTGTAAGAAGACCTTTTTCCTGCAGTGAAATAACTTAGATGATTAAAGTGGAAACTAAACAGCAACAGCAAATTCCATCTGAAGTAACATCAATGTCATTTATTGGGATCCCCCTTGTGCCAGGTATCAGCTAAGAGCTTTGTGTACCTGGCTTTATCTTATCTTCCCAATAACCAGAAGCATCACATCCTCCTATTATAGGACCAGGAGGGAGCTTTACTGGAAATGTTCTGTAGCTTGGCTGAGAAGCGGTTATATGGGATTATGGGTGGATAAAAAGTCAAGGAAAGCACAGCTCAGAGAGCTTGGTAGTTTACCTAAGATTACAGCAACCATCTCATGCTAAAGCCTCAGTCACCTCCTCTTCAACCCACAGTCAGTCCTTTGTAGCCAGGAATTCCACATCCGAGGATTCAGTTGACTGGGTTAAAATCATTTGGGGAAAAAAAACTGCACCTGTACTGAACCTGTATAAACCTTTTCTTGTCACTATTCTCTAAAAACACAGTATGACTACTACTTATGTAGCACTCACTTTGTATTAGATATTGTAAGGAATCCAGAGATGATTAAAATATATGGAAGGATGTTGAGTAGGTTATATGTTGTAGTGATTGATACAGTGTGTCAACTTGGCTGAATGACTCAGCAGCCCGGTTCCCTGTTAGTGGGAGCTCCACTCTGGTACAATTGCTTCTTCCCTGGAGTGTGACCAGGGCCCACCTAGGATATGATTGGATTTCTCCCTAGAGCAGGATTAAGGGCCCATCCTGGGGTATGATTGGTTCCAACCTAGGGCGCAATGAGCCCACGTCAGAATGACTGAGCACAAAAAGACTTTTTAAAGGGCTGAAGGAGTCAACATTTCACTTTGTCAGAGAAGCTTCAATCTTCACATTCAGACTGAACTTCATCATCTGGCTTGCAGCGCAGACTTTTGGGCCTCACTTGGCTCTCTCGCCATCCATCACAGACTCTTCAGCGTCCATTACAGACAATTTAGTCTTCCATCGCAGACCCATCAGCCAACAGATACTTACACGGAGTGCTGCAGTGAAGTCCAGACCTTGGGACTGAATTCTTCAGTCCATAGCACGCAGACACCCTGTGCGAGCTTCCTCATCTGACTCTTTGGCTGACTATTGTAAGCCAATCTTATAATTCCTTATAAATTGTATATTTTGCGTGAATATCCATTCCTTATATTATATCTATTCTGTTCCTCTAAGTAAAAACCTGACCAATACATATGTAAATACCACATTATTTTAAAAAGATACATGTTGCATCCAAGGATTTTGGTGTCCAAGAGGAGGTCCCAAAAACAATTCCCTATAGAAGTCAAGGATGACTATATCTGATTCTGTTGAACATAAAATATAAACTCCCAACTTACCATGCATTAGATAAGGGGAGGACTGGGATCTGGTTGAGAGCACAGAGCTTGATGTAGGTGGGTGCACAGTAAGGATTTGCTAGCTGGCTGGATGAATGAATGAATGAATGAATGGTTAACTGAATGATCTCAGTGAAAAGGGAAACAGTCTCCACCAGATACCTTCATCTAGTCCAGGCCAACATCTCTAGAATGTCAAGTCTGCAGACCCCTCTGCTTTTTGGAAGCCCATGTGAAGTTCTGTGTATGTTCTGATTTCTGGACTCATGGGCTGGCTCTGAATCAAAAGTTCTGCGAGCCCTCAAACTGCACATCTAATCCATTTTCCAGGCAATTCTACTGTTCACTGGAGTATGAGGGCCACAGCCCTAAGCACAGCTCAAATATCCCAGTAGGATGGAGGCTCCTTTCTGAGGAGCCCCTGGGTCCTCCAAGGGGGTATCTGCCCACTGCATCAACAGACTCCAGCTGGAGGCCATCCAGGCACAGGGAGAGTGATCACCAAGGGAGAGAAGATGACTTATTAGGAAAGAAGGAAGGAGCCCAGGGGGCCATGTTTGTGTGAAGGAAAACAGGAGCCGCCCATAAATCATAGGTACCACTGGCAGCCCAGAGGAGGGACGTTGTACATCCTATGCACAGACATTACCAGGCCTACCAGAGGCAGCAAGAAGCCTGAACTCTGTGCCAGGGAGACATTTATAATGGATGGATTAAGCTGCTAGTCCATTATGATTTTGCAACAAAATTCATCAGCTCTGGGCCTGAAAGGCCCTTAGATGACATCTAGTCCATTTGCATGTAGGCTTTCAAAAAGTTGACTTTTTTTTTTTTTTGGTCTTTTTGAGACAGGGTCTCACTATGCAGTTCAGGCTGGCCTTGAGCACCCTTTTGTAGCCCAGGCTGGTCTCGAACTCTCACCAGTCCTCCTGCCTCAGCCTACCAAGTGCTGGGATTATAGGCGTGCACCACCACGCCCGGCTGATTTTCTTTTTTTAAAAAAAAGCAATAAGGCCGGGCGTGGTGGCTCACACCTGTAATCCCAGCACTCGGGAGGCTGAGGCAGGAGGATCAGTGAGAGTTCGAGAACAGCCTGGGCTACAAAAGTGAGTTCAAGGCCAGCCTGAATTGCATAGTGAGACCCTGTCTCAAAAAGACCAAAAAAAAAGCAATAGATTACTTTATTCAAATGAAATCTCACATCTAATACACATACATACAACAAATGAAATATACATACTCAGGCCACTGTTTAGCCTGGGACATCACCATGGAGTTCTAAGAAATCTACAATGAAAAACACAAATCTAAACGATGCACTAGGGGAAACCAAGGCTCTGGCCAGAGAAGAGACTTGCCTGGGGCACACAGAGAGCAAGTGCTGCCTGGGCTTTGAGAGGCACTGGGCAGAAAAGACTTGTCTCCCACCCTGGTCAAGGGCCCAGGCACATGGTGGAAGCAAGAAAAACAACCCTAAAAGTTGAGGGCCTTGTGTTTGGCCCCTTATTTGCATGGTATAGCTCCATCCTCACTGTGGCCCTATAGCCGGCTATGGTGACTTTAGTTCTTCAGGTGAGAAAAGGAGGCACAGAGAGGTTGAATACTGTGTAACCAAGGTCACATGGCTATGACAAAGGGAGACAGAACTTGAATGCTTCCTACAGCTACCCATCCAGCCTACCTTCCCCAAGAACACAGTGTCAGCTGACTGGGAGCTCTTCTTGCCTTCTTCATGGCATTGCCCCCAAAGAAGTCAAATTGTCATTTAAGAGCACAAATTTGTTTTTTTTTTTGGTTTTTTTTTTTTTTTTGGTGGGACCAGGGTTCAATCTCACGACCTTGCACTTGCCCAGCAGGCACTTGTGCCTCGGAGCTATCTCCCTAGCCCCCTAAGAGCACAAATTTGATTGAAGCCCTTCCTGTTCAAACACTTTCAGTGACTCCCCATTGCCCCTCAGGATACCCCAGCCTCATGGCACTGCACTGCCTATTCCTGTCTGGGCCTTCCCAAGGTGCTCAGGTGTCTTTGAGGCTGTGGTTTTGGGATGCTCGTGCTTCTGTGCCTGGCAGCTTTCATTCTTCCCTCAGATCCAGGCTACCTTTTGTTGCCCCAAACCACATTGATCCTACTCATCATTTTTTTTTTTTTTGGTCTTTTTTTTTTGGTCTTTTTGAGACAGGGTCTCACTATGCAGTTCAGGCTGGCCTTGAGCTCACTTTTGTAGCCCAGGCTGGTCTCAAGCTCACATCAATCCTGCCTCAGCCTCCCGAGTGCTGGGATTACAGGCATGTGCCACCATGCCCGGCTCCTACTCATCATTATTTAACAGAATAGTTTTAAATCAGTTGCCATGTCTGCCTTCCTATCCAGGCCCAACACTCAGGAATTAATGCCATTAGTTGACTGACTAAATGACATACAGCTTGGCACCAGGGGGACGGTAAAAGCTCCTGTGGGTGGTTCTTACTCCTTGAGCTCCCGCAAGACTCACTCTGAGTTTCCCGTCAATACAAGCTGCTGGGTTCCACCCCAGAGTCTCTGATTTGGTAGCTGCTGTGGGCTAAATTGTCCCCCCCAAGGCCACATGTTAAAGTCCTGACCTCAATACAGGAGGAAAAGATCTTCACTCACAATAGGTCTGTGTCCAGCCCACCCATCAGAAGGTGCAAATGTCCTAGTGGAGAAGGATCGAGTCTGCCTGCCCGGCTGACCCTCCAGCTCGGTAACACAGTGCACTGCAAGGACACTTTGCCTTTTGAGTTCCAGGGGCTCACGGCTGCTGCTCGGCAGGGTAACAGTATTGGGCCACGTGTTGCTCAGTCAGCAAGAGACTGGAACTCAAAGACAGAGGTGTGGTTTCTGCTGAATACTTGTTGTTTTCACACCATCATAAAGTCACAATGTTTAAACAGAATAATCATGAAGCCAGGGACCTTCTGACCTCAAACTGCAGCCATGCTTGGAGACAGAGCCTTTGCAGAAGCTACATGGATAAAATGAAGTCACTGCAGTGGCCCTAATCCAATAAGACCGATGTCCTTATAAGAAGAGATTAGGACACAGGCAGAAAGGTGCATTCACAGGGCTGCTAGTGAGGGCATAGCGGGGAGGTGGACACCTTTAGTCCAGGTGGGAAGAACTCTGTCCACACCTAGACCTCAGATACCCAGCCCCCAGAACCCAGAGAAAATAAATGTCCGCAGTCCACCTAGCCTCTGGCACTTGGTAATGGCAGCCCTAGAGATTAACACCATAGGTCAGACACAGGGCTAGAAGGTCTCTTTTCTGACAAGCATAAAGAGTTGACATCAGCACACAAGGTCACCTTCGGATCTACTGCCTTTGCCTCTGGATGGTAACAAAGCTGTGGCCAGGTTGTGAGGGACAACTGGGAGGAAGAGGAAACGGCTGGCCAGGACTCCTGTCCAGGCCTCTCCCAGTCTCTGGGGATGAGCTATTCCCAAGGGAGGAATCCCAGAACAGACTGGCATTTTTGGATCCGCTCCTCTTCCTATCCTTGGCTGGGGTGTTAGGAAGCAGTGGCCATGCTGGGGGCTCTCGGGCACTTCAGATCTTCGAGCTGGGGATTCTGGGACTGCAACAAGTTGGCAAGTTCAGCCCGATGCTTACCAGCATAGCTGAGCTACACAGGCAGATGTAAGTTAGGGGAAGCCATTGGTGAAATCATAGCTCTCTGTGGGTGCCCTGGCCTGCAGCCTACCCAGCCCTATCCCAGCAGGCTCCACACACTTCGTTTGAGGGAGAATCCAAATTAAAATCATTCCTTGGGCCATGAACCTTTACTGAGCCTCAATTTCCTCATCCAGTCAATGGATGTGACAGTGTCTACCTCAGTGAATGCTATTCAAGGGCTGGGGAGATTGTTCAGCAATCTAAATGCCTGCCTGGCAAGGTCAAGGACCTGGATTCAATACTCAGAACCACATGCTGTATCGCCGAGCCCAGCCACCAAAAAAAAAGGTGTGGTGGCACATGCCTATAATCCCAGCACTGGGGAGACTGAGACAGGAGGATCACTGAGTCCAACCTGTGTAGCAAGACCCTGTACCACATAAATAAGAGACTTTTTTTAAAAAAATGTTTTAAAAAAAAGAATGCTGTTTCAGATTTGATGGTGAAAATAGTAAGTAGTTGGGAATTTGTTGTTTATCAAGTGAAGCTCAATGTCATCTCAGTCTTGAGATAATTATAAACCCTGTACTAGATGTGGAAATGGAGGCTCAGTGGACTTAATTAAAGTATCCAAGGTTTCAGGACCAGAGAACAGGCGGCTCAGACTCAAACCGAACCATAGAGCATGGGCTCAGCACTGCTATTCTGCCTCTGGGGCGGTGCTGAGGATGAGCCTGGCTCAGGGAGCACTTGTGAGCTGTGTGTCTGTCTGGCTTAGCTCGAGTTCCTACAGCTCAGTAAACCCTCCTGCCATCCTGGGAGTAAGTGGAAGAAGGAGATGCACCATGTGCCAGCCCTGCCCTGTGCCAGACTCTTTCCTCCCTTCCTCGGGCTGGAGGCCTCCAGCTAGGAAACCAGCTTTACCCCAAAGGGCAGGGATTGACTCCTAAGCCCAAAAAGCCAAAGGGTCCCCAGTTCCTGAAGTCCTGGCTGACACCCATTTCTTAGCCATAGGAATGGAAGCCCAGACAGGACAAGTTGAGGGCCCGAGATCATCCAACTGCTCTCAGCTGTGAGAAACTACAGGCCTAGAGCAAACGATTTCTCCTGACACTTGAAATCCGCACATGGAAGGTTTTCTCAGTGGGTTAAATGGTCAGTCAAGGAGGAGACCTTCACCCAACTCTGTTTCAAGTAGGTTCTGCCCCAGGGAGAGAGACAGGCAGATGGACTGAACCAAAGTCAGCACCATTTCTTAGAGGAGCTTCTATAGCCTTTGAGGTACACAGAGGAAATCCTTTCTCCAGCACAGCCTGCACCAATCTCCCCCTCCCCCTCGTTTGTTACTTCATAGTGCTTGTCCATCTTCCATCTAGATTGAATAAGCCAAGGCCGTTTAGGTTTGGGATGGCAGAAGTCCAGCTCAAGCCAGCGTGAGCCCCTCTGAGCATATACTGGCTCCCAAGGCACAAAAACCTAAGGGAAGAGCTGGCCTCAGGGCTCACCCCATCATCTCTGCTGACCCTGCTCTCTGAGGCTGTCCTCAGAGGGACAGCATGGCCAGCAGCCACCGGGACACCCTGAACCAGCCACCCAAGTGACATCACGCAAGGCAAAGGGAGCGAATTCCCAGGGAGAATGGAAGTCTATGGTCAAAGGGTGAGAGCAGAAGTGGAGTAACAAAACCCAAAAAATACGTTCTTCTGTGCATTGGGTATCTCGGCTTCCCTTATCTCTGTTGTGAGATTTTGGCCAAGTCACTTGGCTCCTGGAAATTCCATCCTCTCGTTTATAACATGGAGATGATCCTGCAACTCTGAGGAATATCTGAGAGGATATTAAGGTGTGTGGATGGCCTGGCACAGTGCCCACGCAAGGGAAGACCCAAGCCTCTGCACACCTCAGAGTGCAGTAGGGATGGTCCCCTGGTTCACAGTGGCAGGCTCCTTAAATGCTTGGTGACAGATTTAATTAAGCACTTCCCTCCAGGCAGGCACCTCTCTTTTCCTCCTAGGACTCTCTCCTGAGGCTCTCAGGGTCCACGTGGAAAGCCCTAGAGACAGGCACCAACAGCAGGAATTCGTTCCATTAGCTTTTGCGGGAGCCCTCCAGGAGCCTGCAGAGTCCTGGGTGATAGTGAGAACAAGGTCACCAGCCCTGCCCACATGGGGTCCCACACACTTACGGTTGTGCCCCTTTCCAGGGTAGCTTGTGTTGGTGGGGACTTCTCTGTGCTCCTGGCAAGGAGTTACTGTCTTCGCCCTGGCTCTTTCCAGCTTTAGAAGGATGAGGAAACTGAGGCTCGGGGGATCCAAATCCCTTCAGGGAAGTTGATCGCCCCGCCAGCCTCAGAGGCAGAGCTACGCTGCTTCTCCATCATTCTTTTCCTGACACAAGGCCTGAGTCAGGCCCTGCGCAGCACCACAAGGAGGTTAATTACAGTGACAGCTTCTATAAAAATCAAATGGGCCATCTTCCAGGAAGCTAGAGGAGACGGCAGAAAAAACCATCTGTATGCGAAGTGAGCCCAGGGTCTGGGACAAGCGTGCTGAGTCCATACATGGAAATCCATATCCACCAGGACCAGCCACGGGGCAGGCAGTGGGGAGCCCCCAGCAGGGCCCTGCATGTCAGGAGGAAGCCAGCAACTCAGACTGGTGGGAAAGGTGAGAGCTGCTTGGCAGTGTGGACAGCCAGGCCCCAGCCCGCCCGTGGGAGACAGCTACGCCCCCAGGGGAGGTGAGCCCTCCCTCCTCCGGCCCCCAGCAGCACTGGCCAGCCTGGTCAGCAGGACTGCCTGGGTGAGATCACGCCATCCTCCCAGCTCCAGTCCCTGAGGTTGATGAAGGCTGAGGAGCTTCTCCTCTGAGGTCTAAGGCAGAGACAAACAGCTGGTAACGACTTTGGAGCCCAAAAGTGCACCATGGCTGTGACTTCGGGCAGTTTTCTTCTTCTCCAAGCCTCAGTGTTCTCATCTGCAAAGTGGAGGTACTCGTATCCATCTTATAGATTACTGAGGCAACAATCAACTGCAAACCTCACCATGCACAGTCAGGGGTTCACATGCCCAGCTACATGCGAAGAAGCTCAAACTGGGGAGTCTCTCGCCCAAAGCCTTTTAGTGACCTACAGATTTAGAATCTCAGTCTGCACACAGTAGGTCCTCACAGTATAACAGAAACTTTCTCTGTTCACTTGTACTCTGGAAGTTTCCAGTTTGATCCACATTGTGTCCTGCTGGCAAAGGAGTTCTGCACATTTTGGCTGTGTTTGCTTCCTGGTATGTCATGAAAGACTCGGGAATTCAAATACACTTGTGAAATCCAAACATGTGCATTTATTAATGGCCCGCAATTAGGGAGAGCCTATTCGCCAAACAAACAGACAATACCAGACCTTTATCTGAGCACAGAGGAAACAAAAGGCTCTTTCTTGCTGCCAGAAGCTGGGCAGCCACTCTGCTCTCTGGGAGAAGATGAGCATTCTCAGGGCACAGTCGCAGTCGCGGCTTTTACATCTGTTCAGACAGGGGATCGGGTAGAGCGCTCGTTGCACCCCTAGCCCCCAGGCTCCCACTTAGTCACGTACACACACACACACACACACACACACACACACACACACACACACAGTGTGGGCTTATATTGCTCAGGGGCGAGGCTCCAGAGGACCAGCTGGCAAGGCCTGGGGCCTGAAGGTACCAGGAGACAAAGAGAGGCTGTGGCACCTGCTCCTTTTCACAGATGCAGTACAGTTGGCTCCCAAGCGCAGAGCCCTCACCTCCTGTGACTAGGGGACTCAGCTGGTATTAAGTCCTAGGAGAGAAGCAGAGATGGAACTAACCTGGCCCCACTTTATAAGGAACGTAAAGTGGTGAGCTGCCTCAGTTCCCCCAGAGTGATCTCCCTTTGGCAATGACTAAGGTGACAGCCTCAGAAATACTGGACCTTAAGTAAGTTCATGGTCTCCCAGCCACACGATTTCTGCCTTTTATCTGGCAGCACTTGACAAACATTGCAAGCCTGGCTACCTTTGCAAGGGCCATCCTGTGTCAGAATGGTCTGGAAACAATAGCATCCACTTCTCTGGGATGCAAGTTCAATGGGTCAGTGTCCAGCTCAGCCCTCAGAAGTTCCTTAACATCCCCTGTAGACCTGGGTTCAAGCCCCCTCTCTGCCTCTTCAATCTTGATTTTGCCCTCACTCCCTGCTAATGTTCTCCCTTCTCAGGAAGGAGCAGCTGGTCTCTCCCATACACTGATCCTGCAGGCAACTTGGACTTTACTCTTTAGCCCTGAATCTAACTCACCTCGGCCCTGCTCTCAAAACGTGGGCAGAACCCAACCACTTCTCACCACCTCTTCCCACTCCACATTGCTTGAAGCCCCTGTTTTCTGGGGATCAGTGAACTGAGGAAGTGTTCTGATTGGTATTTCTGGAGCTGGAGGGATCCAAGTAAAGATCCCCTTCCTGCTATAACAAATTACCATGAAGTGAAGCCTAGTGGACCCTGGGGTTGGTCCCTCCCAGAACCTCCAGTGATGCCATCTCCTGCCTTTCTGAGCTCCTGGAGGCTGCCTGCCCTGCTTGCCCTGCATATACTCCAATTTTTGTTGTCGTGTGAGCTATGGTAGTGCCTCTTTTTTTTTGCTTCCTTCTTGAGAGGACACCAGCAGCGACAGCCATGAGGTCCCTGGATAGGCAAGACATCCTCCCCACCTCCAGGACTTTAATCTTCATCCTAGCTGCAACATTTTTTGAGCCGTCTATGGCCTCCTGGACACAGGGTCTGGAGATTCCATGAAGACCTCTTGGGATCCAGTGGTCCCAGGGTTCTTTTCAAAGGTAAGTCAGGGCTTGCCTCTCACCCACCCCAACCTTAGAAGCTCCCTCTCTCCCAGCAAGATCCACATCTTTCCCGCACACAGCCCACAAGGCCCTCTGCCATCTGACTTGCACACCTCTTAGATGTTAGACCCTACCTTCTGCTGACTGCCCCGCTGTCTCTGGGGCACCCCCTGCCCTGCCCAAAGCGCCGTCCTCGCGGCCATCTTCCTGTCTCAGCCCCTCACATCACCCCAGCCCACACTCAAGTGATAGCTGAGAGCACGTCCTGAATCTCCCAGGATGAACTAGAAACAAAACAACTCCTCCACACACCTTCATCCCTTTCTGCTCCCTTACTCTGCTTTATTTTTATTCTTAATCTTCATCGCCATCTGATGAGATTCATGTGCTGGTTTATTGCTTTGCTGTCTGCTTCTCTGCAAGGATGCCAATTTTCCAAGAGCAGGAATTTTTTTTTTTCAGTTTTTGTTTTTTCTTAGCATATGTATGCATTACATAATGATTACATTCTTTGCAGGAGTTGGTCCATGTACATAATGCATTTTAATTCTTCTCAAGAACAGGAACATTTATCTGTTGCTCTGTCTTGAGCTGAGCCCAGGACCTGGCCAGTAGTAGGCACATCAGTGAGTACTTGTAAGGCAGAGGTCTCGTCCTCTGTTCCCTTAAGCACTTGCTGAAATGACTGAACTTCACCATGGTGCACAGTGTTGATTCTAAAATCTGCCCCCAGAACATTAGGGCATCCCATTCCCCATACAAAAATATAACAAACAGAAGGATTCAAACCATAAGCCCTCCCTGCTGCTCTGCTGTGGGCTCTTAGCTGGGCTCGGCCTCCGCTCACCCTGTGTAACGTTGGCTCTCCAGCTCCTCCACCAGACTGTGCACAGCTGCCGGCTACTGCATGGCCTCCACGCCAGGTCTGCTATGACTCTGTGCCGACACTGGCACGCTTAGGCCTCAGCACAGCTCTGAGGTGGTAGGTGCTAGTAGGGTCCCCCACTTCACGGGTAGAGAAGTTAGGCATGGTATGGGGACCCATAGGATGCCAGTGGCCCCTCCACAATGCCAGGCTTTCCCCAGCAGCAGGGCCCAGCCTGGCTCATCCCTCAGTCTTCACCAAGAAGCCCAGAAATGGACAGGAGATGGGTGCTTAGTGCTTCCAAGTAGCCATAAAGGGAGACATTCGAGCCCCACGGAACTGTGCTGTGAGCTCAGAGTCCCCTGAGGAATGACTCCATAGGAGCGCAGAGGCACTGCCTTCCCTCAGGCATGGGCCGGACAGTATCCACCCCACCCTGCTCAGCCTTGGAGACCTGAGTCTCCATAACCACAGCAGTACTTGGGGATGGGGTGAGAGCTGGTGAAAGGGAGCTTTCTTTTGTGGCCAGGGGTCCAAGCAAGGTTGAGAGAGGCTGCAGCAGCCTCAGGAAGGGCCTCCTTCCCCAATGTGGGCCATGCCCTTGGCTCGAGACACTGTCTGAAGGGTTTGAGCTTGAGCATGGGGCTAATCAGGTCCCACCCAGAGCCCCCCACGTGTGGGCTGCTTTCAGATGGGTGCAGTCACCCATGTGAACCTCCAGGCTCAGTGGGCACCACCTTATGCCCCTGGTGCATGGTCCACTGCCCTACCAGAGCTGCCCAGCCCCAGGGCCTGGGCAGTAAGCAGATCAGCATGCAAAGCTCAGGGCAAAGGCTACACAGTGAGCACGGCCCTAGGTGCTTTGGGTAGTTTGGGGATGAAAGAATGAATGAAAGACATGCGCCAGAGAAGAGTACCATGTGTCAGATCTGAGCAGTGCCTGCTCCTCTGTGGTTAAGATCATCCCCAACCTGAACCCATTGCTTAGAGTCTCTTCAACACAAAGACTCCACCTCAATTAGAAGCATCTCCTTGTTCACAAGTAGTAAGGACAAACATGTCCTTTTCACACTGCAGCCTTCCACCCTAGACCAAGCCCTAACATGTTCTCAGTCACGTTAGCCACCTTCTGTGGTATTCCTATTCCATAGACAAAGAAACAAAAGCAAGAAAGGTGAATTCACTCACCTTAGCACATATGGAATGTAAGGAACTAAGGACAGAACCCACATTCTTCTGGCTCTACATCCTGCATTATAACTGCCCCTCTTAGGTTAAAAATCAGAGTCTATGAATTAGCCTAAACAGATGCACGCATGCATATTAGACCACCAGAGATGGAAGCACTGTGGCCATAAAGGTTTTGCAGGTCATGTGGTTGATACAAACAGGAGCTTGTTATTGACTAAAGAGTTTGCCTTTTTTTTTTTTTTTTTTTTTTGGTATGGGGGATTGAACTTAGGACCTTGCACTTGCCAGGCAGGCATTTATCCCACTGAGCTACCTCCCCAGCCCTGATGTAGAAGCTCAAACCTTCAATCTGGCTATCTTTGGAGATGGGAGCCTTCATGGAAGCAACTAGAGTTAAATGAGTTCGTAAGGGTGAGGTCCTGATCCAGAGACATAAGAGAGACCTGAGTCTGAGATCTAGCTTAGTGAGGCAGCTGTCCCCAAGCTAGCAAGAGAGGCACCGCCAGGCCTGGCCTTGATCAGAGGTTTCTAGCACTTAGACTGAGGGAGGGGGATAGATGTCTGTCATTTAAGTCACCATGTTTATGATAATTTGTTGTGACAACCAGAGCTGACTGATATAGGACTCAGCTCCTACTTTGCTGCAGAGCACAAGTCTTGTCTGATGGACACTATTTAAAGAGAGGATTTCTAGTAACCCAAGCCCTCCTCCAGCATCCTCCCTGTTTCTGGCTAGCCCCAGGGTCCTACACTGAGCTGGGCTCCAACCTTAGCACTGAGCCAGACGCAAGTCAGATCCAATTCACATGCATGGAGGTAGGTCTGAGTAGGGGCAAGGCTGCTTGTCTGCCTGCTGGGCCTGGGAGCCCTCCCTACCTTGCAGCTGTTGATGGCTCCCGTACTGCAGTTCACCCCTCAAGGACAGGGTCTCACAGCTTCCATGTGGCCCCTGGGAATAGGCTCTCCGGGGGTCTGCTTTGTGCATGATGGTGGTCCTGGTCAGTGCCCTCTAGCTCAGGCAGCAGGGCTGTGCCTAGAGCAGCAGAGTGCTGTGAAGGCTCTGAGAATGTCACCGGGCCCCACGCCCACCCGATGTGCAGCCTGTGAGTGAGGAAACCCAAGAGGGTAACCAGAGTGGCTGCCAAGGCCCAGGGGAGAGACCCACCCCATAGCCAGCTGGCCCCGGAGCCCAGCTGCTGCACTGGTGGGTGGCAATCGTGGGGTTGTCAGGGTACAGCAGGACTGAGGCCCCTTCTGTGGGAGGTGGGGACAGGGCTGTGGAGAGCAGAGTTCTGCCTCAAGGCAGGAAAGCCTGCACAGACCAGAAGAAGTTGATGTGCCAGGCTGCACCCCACCTCCCCCTTCTATAAAATGGGGAGAGGAAGCCTTTATTACTTGCTTCAGTCCAGCCCTGGCCCTGGAAAGAACACCCCAAATGTGGATATAATACAACTATGGCACCAAGGGAGAGATAGACCAAAATGAGGAACAGTGGAAAGACAAACACTGAGGGAGTACTGTTATGGTCTCTCCCCGAAGGAGGCGTGAGCTGGACCCTGTCCCTGGGGCAATGGGCTTGAGGTGGAGAAACTTTCCAGAGGTGGAGCCCTGTGGGAGGTGGTTGGATCAATAGAGGCCTTCCTCTTTTTACTTCCAGAAAGCCATGGAAATAGAAAGTAACTTTCCTACATTAGAGCAAGTCAACCATGGACTAAATACTCTAAGACTATGAGCCAAAATAAACCTCCCCTCCTTTAAGCTGTGTGACAGGAAAGTGACTAACCTGGGCAACCTCAGTTTGAGGTCATGTAGATTTTAAAGGACAAAGCAGGAGTGAGAACCCAGTCTTCCTGGCCCACCAGCCTCTTGCCTGAAGTCAGCCCTCCTGCCCTCCCAGCACAGGACTGGGAAGAGAAACCTATGCACTGCTCTGCTCCCCCCTACAGGTAGGAATTGAAAGGGACACACCTGACTGATTCCCACTTTCTCAAAGCAAGAAAAGGTTCAAGCAAGCACAGATCAAGGCAAGGAGCCCAGCTGTGCCTGGAAAGCCACCCCCCACAACCAACATCTGCCAGGAAGCCAGCCCTCATCAAATTTGTCATCTTGCAGGATCAGAAGGGACCCCCAGGAAGGTTAAAAGACCTGAGCCGCTTTTAAAGGATACAAGATACAGTTCTTTGTGGCTACGAGCAGTAAGCATCTTTTAAGAAGCTTCATGGTGTGAAGATAACAGCCTGTGCTTTGTTACCTGCCTCTGTGCAGGCAACACTGTGCCTCCTCGTACTGGTTGCCATGCCTACCCAAGTTCCCCTATTAGCCCACTAGACCAAACCACTGACAACAAACACGGTATCCAATCAACCAAGCATCAATCCTCAAAGACAAGACCCCTGCCTATTCCCTAGGTCGGAAGGGACCTGTAGGGACAGTGGGAAGGGAAGTTAGGCAGAGACATAGGGCATGGCTGACATGACTATAAAAATGGCTACCTGGTTACTGGAAATTACCCTTTGTGAAACCTTTGCAGATGAAGGAAACCCCCTTCTATGGGTCCCTGGAAACCCCTCAAGCTCCATAAACCTTCACCTACCCTAACCACAAGCTCACCCAAGCAACAAAGGCTTAGGCCTTGATTGGCTTAAGGCCCCTATAAGAATGAATGGAGCAAGGACACCCATCCTGAGGAGCTCACTTTCCAGTCTCCCTAAGGAGCAAACTTGTTGCCCAACAGCTTTGTCTCCACTTCCATAATATTACAACAAAACCTCTGCTTCACACTACTTTCATTTTCCTTCTTCATTCTATACCAGAGGACCTGGGAGCTTCAGCTTTGAGTCAGCCTGGTTCCACCCCTGCACTCCTTTTTTTTTTTTTGTCTTTTTGAGACAGGGTCTCGCTATGCAGTTCAGGCTGGCCTTGAGCTCACTTTTGTAGCCCAGGCTGGTCTCGAACTCTCACTGATCCTCCTGCCTCAGCCTCCTGAGTGCTGGGACTATAGGCGTGCGCCACCACGCCCGGCTCCACCCCTGCACTCCTATTCAGGGTGAGAGCAAAACCCCAGGAACAGAAGGGTAGGGCCACAGGAAACCCCTAGGCCTGTAGAGCTGTGCCATCACATTAGAATCTCAAGCCTTGTTTGAGAGCCATCTCATCCCGTACTTCTCATAGGCAGGAGCTTCAGACATAAGCCTTTGGTCTATTTTATAGATGAGGAGACTGAGACTGAGAACCTAGAGAAGAGCCCCAGACAGAAGGCCACCTAAACAGGGCTGGATCAGAGAGACTAGACGAGCAGTGCACAGCTTATAAAGGCAGGGCTGTCTGGGCTCCTGGTTACCCTGTTCAGATTTTAGGGTCACTGGATGAGAGAGGGCTGACACTGCTTGGGAAAAAAAAAAAAAAGCCCAGTTCTGCTGCTCCCAAATTCTGCCCTCAGTTCAAGTTTTTTCACCTGTAGAGACTTCGCTGAGTAGTCACGGTGCAGTTATCACCTGTGCAATGTGGGCTTGCTGCATAGGAAATCCTTCATGAAGGTAAATAGCTATTGTGGTCATCAAGTTTACAGTTTGAAAAGGAAAATAAATAAACTATCAAAAGAATAACATACACAGACTAGTAATCCATGGCCCAGAAACAATAGCCAGAACAAAGGAAAGCTAAACTGGGTAACAATTTTGAACAACTATTATAACAGAGATCAAATTGCTATTGGCTCTTTCCAAGTCCCTGTCTTTTCCCCTTTAATTAATTAATTAATCTATTTTTAATTGAGAGATAAATACTGTGTTTTGATACGTGAATATATTGTTCTCCAAGTTTCTTAAAGCACATAGCACTATAAATGGTACAGTAATCAAGACAGCGCAGTATGAGCCAAAGGGTAGACTCACAGATCGATGGCCGTGAGGTCAGAAATAGTTCAAAGATATTTGGCCAATGATTCCTGACAAAATTACAAAGGTAATTTCCTGAAGAAAGAAGTCTTTTCCAAGAAAAAGATTTTTTCAACAAAGGCTATTGGAACAACTGGACATGCAAATGCAAAACAATGATGTACAACCTCTATCTTACACATAAAAATAATATTTGAAACATTATAGATCTATATGTGTAAAACTTGAAACTATAAAGCTAGGAAAATATACAGCAGAACAATCTTTGTGACTTAAGGCTAGGTAAAGATTTCTTAGCTCACAAAACCACAAATTATAAAAGAAAAAAATTGGTAAATTGAACTTTACTGAATTTCAACCTTTTGATTTTGAATAAACATTATTAAGAAAATGAAAAGTCTAGTCACAAGCAAGAAAAGACCAGTCATAAACTAGAGAAAATATTTTCAAAACAAATATTTCATGAAAAGATTTATATCCCAAATATGTAAAAAAAAAAAAACCTCTCATAATTCACTAATAAAAGAATAAAAATCCAATTTTCAATGATAGTTGAATGTATATTTTATCCTGAGTTTTGACTAAGAATATGAAAAAATGCTAAATGCCATTACTTGTTAGTTAAATGTTTATTAAATCTACAGTGAGATAATAACACACATAGTCTACAATGGTTGTAAACCTCTTTAGGGCCAAGCATGGTGGTGCACACCCACAGATCCAGCTACTTAGGATGCTGAGTCAGGAGAATAACTTGAGCCCTGAACTTTGAGACCACCGTGGATAACATAGTGAAGCCCTTTCTCAAAAAAATTTTTTGGTTGTTTTTTTGTTTTGTTTTGTTTTTCTTGTTTTTGCAGAACTGGAGATTGAACTCAGGCCCTTGTACTCTCCAGATAAGCGCTTATTCTATTGAGCTATCTCCCCAGCCCACTGTTGTGGTTTTCTTTAAATGCTTACAATCCTAAACATTAGTGAGGGCATCAAGCACCTGGAACCCTTATGACATTGGTAAAGCTGCTTCAGAAAATAGGCAGGGGATGGGGAGATAGCTCAGTGATCTAAGCACCTACCTGGCAAGCACAAGGACTGGGTTCAATCCCCAGTATGCCATGTCATGCCAAGCCCAGAACTCCAGCAGCAACCACTGAAACCAGGCATGGTGGTACATGCCTTTATTCCCAGTGCTGGGGAGGCTGAGACAGGAGAATCACTATAAGTCTGAGCTATGTAGTGAGACTCTGTACCAAATAAATAAACAGACAAATAATTTTTCTTTATTTTTCTTTTCATAAGAAATAACAATGTGACATTTTCAAAAACATGTTACAAGTACATTCCCAATAATTGATACAATGCATATAGTTGTCCTCATAGTAGTTATACAGAGCACAGGATGTAGACATGATAATTTTTCTAATCAATGTTGGTCAGATAAATATTTTTTTTTTTGGCTTTTTGAGGCAGGGTCTCACTGTGCAGTTCAGGCTGGCTTTGAGCTCACTTTTGTAGCCCAGGCTGGTCTCGAACTTGCAGCGATCCTCCTGCCTCAGCCTCCCAAGTGCTGGGATTACAGGCGTGAGCCACCACGCCCGGCATAAATAATTTTTATAAAAAGAAAATAGTCAGTGTCTTAGAAATTTAAACATACACTTACCATGTGACATGGTGTTCTCACTCCTAGATATTTACCCAGCAGAAATGACTACATGTCCCCACAAAGACCCACAGGCAAATATTTATCACAACTTTATTCTGAATAACTCAAAACTGAAAGCAAGTCAGATGTCTAAAACTTGAAATATAGCCACACAACAGGCTGCTATGTGGCCATAATAGGAGTGATTTGTTAATACACACAGCAACTTGGATGAACCTCCAGAGCATTGTGTGAGTCAAAGAAGCCAGGTAGAAGAGTATGATTCCATACTCTTCAGTATAATTCCATTTACTGGCCATCCTGAAAGTCCATGGTGTAGTGCAAATCAGACCAGCCACTGCCATGGGCTGGAGCCAGAAGTGTGTGTGGACTTCCAAGGAGCACAACGGGCCTGTTGGTGTTAATGGAAATCAGTCTATACCATGGCAGTAACAACTGTCTATGTTTATTAAAATTCATGAAATGAGACAATTTAAAAGTGTTCATTTTGTTTTAGGTATGTTGTGCTCCAGTGAATCTGATCTTTAAAAAATAATAAAATAAAAACTGATGAGATTTGACACAGTGAAGTGACAACAAAAGTTTATTGGATGTCTGCCATGTCCCATCAGCAGGATGCCCAGAATTCATGTCCCTCTGCAGTGTGTGTGCGTATGTATCTTAGTATGTTTACCATTTTCGTGAGCTGAAAGCCCTCTACTTTGTCTGCTTTCTATAAATAGTTGTTTTAAAATATTGTCTGGAGTTTATAGTTGCTGTCTGTGGGAGGATTAGTTTAATACAAGCTACTCCAGCAAGACCAGAGCCAGGACCACAGTGAGACACGGAAGTTGATGCTGAGAAAGCATTGCTGCCTTTGGAGCTGTGGTGACTCACTCCAGTGTAAACACACAATCAGGTGCCACATATCACTCGTCCTGCCAACTGCGGATGGTATACATAATGCCATGGTAGTGCCCGTGGAACTGAAAAATCTCTATCCACTAGTGACTTTGTAGCCACCACAGCATAATGCATTCCGTGTGTGTTTGTGTGAGACTAATATGAACGAATCACTTCCTTGCCAGTTTTTGAAAGAAAGCTCTTATAGTTACGTATAGTATATAATATTTGATCAGCAACTATGGTATGTGTATATGCACTTGTAACACCATACTGTGCTTACTGCAGAAAGTACTCTTGCAACTTAACAAGAACAAGTTTTCTACAGAACAGTATGTCACATTATGCCACCAGCAGCCTCATACATCTTACAGGTACTGCTTTTCCTGATTATGTCAAGAGGCCTCATGGGGCACTTGGCTGAGACTGTCAAGGTTTGTGCAAATGCTCTGTGATGAACCTGCATGATCATAAAATCTCCAATGAGTTTCTTAGATTTCCATCCATCATTAAATGACACAGTGTGTGTGTGTGTGTGTGTGTGTGAATGATAATTTTATTATCAGATTTTCATAGCATGTCTACAACCCTGGTTACATACAGTGTTGTCAGGAGATGGAAAATAATGAAGTGTTCCACTTTTTTCCTATAGCAAATTTCTTTTTCTTCCACAGTCTCCCTCTGGGCTTCTTCTGGCGTTTTTATTTGCTGTTTGATGTTGTTCCAACTAAAGAAACATTAGATTGTTTTTTCATTATTAGTATGAATTTACTGCTCATCTTTATATTGTGCCATTCTATGCCAGGCAGTTTAGTACAAAAGCAAAATCACCAAAATTACACAATTTGTTTTAAGTGATTTCATCCCAGGAGAGAGACTTAAGTGGCCACAAGAAACTTTAAAAGGCTGAGAAGAAGAGAGAAATACACATGTACAGCAAGCACAGAGCCAGCTGCTAAAGTATTGGGTATCTGAAGGGTACAGGGATACCAGCAGAAAGAGTATACAAGCTCACAGGTGGCAGTTGCTGAGATACAGGACACTCACCTTCACTGGGGTCTCAGGGTGCTGGGTTCCTCCTCCTGCCAGTAACTGCACTGACACAACCTGCCCTGGCCAGGACAGGGCTGGAGAAGTTGAGCACCCCCACCCCTATAGCCTGCTACCTGGGCTCCAGAGAGTCTTCAAGCCTCCAGCTCACACACTCTGGGTACCATAGCATGGACATACAGAAGTCTCTAGAGTGTAGAGACGGCCCCTGACTTGTACTGTAGTGCCTAGTCCTGGGCAGAGACTGTGCCCCACTGCAGGGCATCACTGAATACATGTGCCTGCAGGGAAGGAAGACAGCAGCCGTCATGGGGCAGGGAGTCGGCTCGCAGGGTATGAGAATATCTGAGAACCCATCCTGAGGAGGCCAGGAAAGTGGGACTATTGTGAGCCGAGCCTACAAGTCCCCAGCAGAAGCTCCAAGCCCCCTTGTGCCATCAGACTGCACTCGCCAAATGCAAATTCAGAGATAAAGTCACTAAGCATTTTGAGTCAGTGATGATGTTATTGCTTATGGTGACCAAGCCCATGGCCCTTCTTTCTTAGCACTAGGCCTATGTGATGCTGCTTGTATCAAATGCCAACAAAACCAGGGCTGGGGAGATAGTTCAGTAGAAGAATCATTTGCCTGGCAAGTGCAGGGTCCTGAGTTCAATCCCTGGTTCCAAAAAATAGATAGATAAATAATAAATAAATAAATAAATAAATACACCATTGATCCCATTTAGCTAGGTGTGGTGGCACATACCTGTAATCCCAGCCCTTGGGAGGCTGAGACAGGAGGATGGGTGTGAGTTTGAGACCAGCTTGGGCTACAAAAGTGAGTTCAAGGCCAGCCTGAACTGCATAGTGAGACCCTGTCCCAAAAAGACAAAAAAAAAAAAAAAAAAAACCCTACAAAACCATTCTCAGAGAAGCCCGACTGGGGATGCATCAGAGACACAGTTCATGCTCTCTATTTATTTACATATTCAGGCAGCAAACATGTTTCTAGTGCTGTGATAGGTTCTGGGGACAGAGGCAAGGCCACTGGAGAAGGTGTCCCTACCCTCACCAGAACCACAGGAACCCTAGAGTCAGAGGCTGCACCCCAGCCTTAGGAGTCTGGAAAGCTTCAGGGAAAAGTGGCATGTGGCCGAGACCAATCCAATGAGCCTGGTGGTAGGTGGCAGAAGAGCAGATCAGGCAGGAATTTGTTGTGCCAGTGCCCAAGGGTGGCACCAGGCTGGTGTGCTGTAGGCACTGCATGATCACATCCCTGCTTGGAATGATAGGCACTGTGCCAGCCCACGGGGAAGTCCAAACTGGTTTCTGGCTGTAATCTCAATCTCTTATTTATTGCTGTAACATGAAACACAGTTGCCTAATGACCCATTCTGGGAACAGTGCATCTGGAAATCTATGGTGGGCAGTTACTCTTGAAGGCACAAGTAGTCCCAGCTTCCCTCCGGGTTCATTTATAACACAGGTTCTTGGCTTAAAGAAAACAACTGGTTTCCCCCAGAAATGGCTTTGCCAGCCAGGTTTGATCAGGAGTCCTGTGCAACACCTGATGTCAGAGTTTGGGCCTGGATTCTGCCCCTGCCCCCGCAGCTAGCTCTGCACTGCTCACATTAGCAGGGCAGTAGCCTATCGTTTCTCCTTCAGTCCTCCAAAGCCTTCACACCTCAGCCAGTGTCCCCTCCCAGGCCCCACCCTCATCACCTCAGTCTGTCTTAGGAGACTCACAGATAGGAACCATGTGGTTGCTGTGGAGACAGAAAAATCTCCTGTGGCCATAATTACAGCTTTGAAAACATCACATGACAGGCAAGGTGGCTTGTCCAGGATGCCTGGGCCCCTCTTTGTAACTCACTGTGCTGTTTTCCATGTTGGCCACTTGGCTTTGACCTAGTCTTTGAAAGTGGATTAGGTTTTAATGTTTTATGTAGGCGGTAAAACAATGTGAATAGAATAAAACAAGTCTATGTAAATTATAAAGAAATGGGAAAAAAAAAAGACCTTTACCTCAGGCCCTCTAGTTCCACAAAGGCAGAAAGCCAACGTCTAGCCCCAGAACTCACTCTTATCGGGCTGGCTTGGATCACGTGCCATTGCTTAGCCAATCACTGAAGCCAAGGAGAGAAAGTTATTGATTGGTGGTTGGGAATAAAGGCAAGCCCTTTTCAAAATGCGTGGGTGGAATGTTGCTCTCTGATTACTAAAAGGAAATGAGGGGGCTAGCTAGTTCCAAAAAAAAAAGGTGGGCGAAGCAGCCAGAACACTCCCCAATAGTCTACTGTGCTCTGCCCGCCCTTGCTTGTGATGTTCATTTCCAGTTACATGGCTGATGTCATGGAAATAATAACTTTTGGGCATGAGACAAACTTAGATTCCAGTTCTGGCTTTTCTTCTTTGCTGTTTGTGGGTCTCTTGGCTATACCTCACTGAGCCCCCATCCCTCTTTCATAAAAATGCAAATAAGAACACTTGACAAACTAAAATTGGGGACATATCAAGTGCCTGAAAGGCCTAAGCGCTCCATGAATGCTAACTATCAGCTACACAAGCATCATCTTGCACCTACACAAATACACAGGCTTGGAAAATGCTGACTCACGTTTCTGAACACATTTCTCTCTCTTTCATGGACGCACCTCCTTTGCAATTTTGCTGTTCCACACCGACCTATCATGGCTACCACCTGGGCCTGCCAAGCAGCAGAGAGGTTAAGAGCACATACCTGGAGTGAGAAAAAACTGGGTTCTAGTTCACCTAATCCTTTTGGAGCTCCAGTTTCTTCCTTTACAGAATAAATAAATCAGTAACCATCTCATGAGATTGTTGGAATTAGATGAGGTCATTCTTGATGAAGATGAATCTTGATTATCCTCTGCATCCCATCCTTTTATAATCACCCCATAGATGATAGCCTGTGAGCTTCTCGATGGTGGTGTCTCGGCAGGACTCACCTTCTGTGACTGTTAATCCTGATGTGACAGTTTCACTGGATGAAGCGACATCCAGGAAATAATGAAGCCCCCTACTGCGTGTGTCTGGGTGGATCATGGAGGAAAAGCCTTGGGTGCCCTGTTTGGTCCCTCACCCTGCTGCTCCCCTGCTCTGCTTCCCAGGGTCCATGAGCTGAGCGGTTCTGCTCCACTGTGCCCTTTCACTCTGTTTCTGCCTTGGAGCCAGCCAACTGTGAACTGAATTTCCTGAAACCACGAGCTAACTTAAGTCTTCCCTCCTTTAAGTTGTGTATGTCTGGCACTGTTCTCTAGGGATGGGGAAGCTGAGTAATGCACCTCCATTTCAGTGTTGTCCATCCTATGCCCAATACCCATCAGAGTCTGGTTTCAAGGAGATGCTCAGAAAAGGATTATAGAACACTTGAATGAAAGCCAGTGCTTGCTGCTGGAAAGCCGTCTGCCTTGGTGAGAAGATAAGCCGGGCCTTTCTGTGTGTTTTCTCATGTACCCACATGCTCACCAGTTAGTTGCAGTTGCTCACTGTTCTGTGCTGAGACGCAGATGGCAGGGAGAACAGAGGCGAGGAGAAAAGGAGCGAACAGCCCCCCTAGATGGGGAATTCAGTGCACTGTCCTCCACTTACACTTCCACATCTGACTCTTGTGGAGGATTTTGAGTTCTTCAGAGGCCCCTCTCCTACAACTAATGCTCAGGGTGGGTGCTGTTACTCACCTCTGGAGGCTCACTGTGTCCTCTACTTATAGCCCTTTTGCATTAGTTGTCACCTGCAGCTTTCAAATGCTGAGAGCCTCACACCATCTTGTCCCAATGGCCTGCTGCTGGTAGTCCACAGGGAAAGTGTATATAGCCTGTCTGTTGTAGTTTGGAGCCTAGCCCCCCACCACACACACACACACCAAGGCTCATATGTTAAAGGCTTGATCCCCAAAGTGACACTACAGGGAGATGGGAAAAGCAAGGGGGAGGTGGGAGGTCTTTAGATCATTTGGGGTGTGCCCTTGAGGGTCATAACCTCACACCTCATCCCTTGGCCATGCGGTAAGTATTTTGCATTCATCTGCTCCTGCCACAATGTGCTGTCTTACCACAGGCCCAAACACCATGGGGCCAAATGATCAGGGGCTGCAATCACCAAGACTGTGAGCCAAAATACACATGCTCTCTTTATTGCCGATTTTCTTTGGCATGTGTTACAGTAACAAAAAACTTCCTCAACAAACTCAAGAAGTTTGGTCAATCCCAATGCAGCACCAACTTCTCTTCCATGTCTGAATTTGGAGCAGTCCGTAGGACATTCTTGTCTTGTACACCTTCCAGACAAGAGCCAGACATCACCAGATAGCATTCCTTGATCTCAAGGCACCAAGCTGGAGTCCTCTGAGCAGCTATTGAAATAAGGAAATGGTGAGACACATAGGCCCAGCTTCTCTCCCAATCTTCATTTCCTACCCTTTTGTTCTTAATGAGAGTGAAGAACTTCAGAGCAGGTTAATCAGAGGTTGGGTAGATCATTTTACAAAAGCCCAAGGTGATCCATCTTACCACATACTTTGGGTGTGGATATTTATTGTGTCGGGAGCTTAGTCTGAATTTGTTGGTTTCGTTTCTTATTATTTTAATTAATGAGTCAAATTCATTTTTCACAGTTGATAAGCTCAATATTTCCATCCCTGAGAGATGTTCTTATCTCATTGCCTGGAGGTTCATAGGCCCTAATGCAGTTAGCTAACCTCCTCAGGTGTTAGCTTACTTGAATTTAGAATGAGTATACAGGCTCTGGAATTCAACAGATGTGCAGTTAGATTAGGGCTTCTCTACTCATCAGCAGTCTGATTTTTGGCTTGTCTTTTCACGCTGTACTGTCATTTTGTCAACTGTAAAGTAAGGGTGATGACAACAATGTATGCTTGAAGTGTGGTGAGAATTAACCAAAGAACCTGTGTAGAGTGTAGACCGGGCCAGGAGAAGGGCTGGTTGCCTGCACCACCCGACCTCAGCAAGCATGGCTTCTTGCCTGCCCTTCAGCAGTCTGCACATATAGTGATGCCAAGAGTGAATGTGAAGCCTTGGGAGTTGCCATTTGTACCCCCTCATTACTCTCTGGGGGTCACTGTCTAGTTCCTGCCTCTTGACACTTACTCAGTAATTTGTCTCTACCTTATCCTTCTAGTAAAAGTACAACCATCAGCCCCAGAATATTTCTGTTGATAGGGAAACACTTCCTCAAGTTGAATTTGTATCTTTTTGGAGACTTCAATGCCTCAGCCTGGGAAACCTCTTGCTGTTCTTCTACTAGATTCAGGTGCCCATCTCTTCCTAGCTACCCAGGCAGAAACCACCCTTCTCCCTCTCACCACATGCCAAGAGCTCCTATATCGACTATGGCACCCAAGCGCCAAGGGCCAGAGGGACACTAATGGTCAAGCAAGAGTGTTCAGGCTGCACTCTTCCTGATAAGCATAAGAGCCAGGTTGTACCCACAACCCCTCCCTTCCACACTCATCCATCCTACTTTCTTGGTGCCAGCCGGGCTGGGAATCCGCACACTACACTCCTCAGTGCACCTTGCCCATGGAGTCTCTTGCAGGAAAGAGAAAGTCGGAGGAAAGGAAAAGCCATTTCTTTCAGGCTTCTGACAGTGGTTCTTAGCATTAGTAGCTGCAACCACAGTCAGCAACTGTACCCGGAGGCTCCATGGGCTCTGGGGTCCCTCAGCTGCATCTGCAGGAGGATGTCTCAAGACCCCTGCTCAGCAGCAGTAATGAGGTTCTAACTGTGACAGTGATGGCCTCTCCAGCAGTTCAGCCATGCACCTGGGTCCCAGCCCACGGTGTGGCCGCAGCTTCATATCCTGTGTGCGGCATCTGGTTTCTTATGTTCGTCTCTCCTGTGTTGTTCATCTTTTCCAACATCTTTGTCACCAGTCCCGTGTATGTTCTGGCTAATTAGAACAGCTTCGGATTCTGATTCTTGCTCTCCCAAGCCTATTGCATGTTCTGCTGGTTCATCAGTCCTAACTTGCCAGTCTTCTGTCAATTCTGTGAGTTCTGTTATTTCTCCCAAATGTCCACCTTTTCCTTAAAAGTTAACATTGTGACTTCCCACCAAGAGTCCTAACTTGAACTGAACATGGAGCTCAATGATAGAGTACTGATCTAACATGTATGATGTTAAAAGAAAAAAAATTCAGAGTCTACACCCACTGCAATCAGTTTGGGGCATTTACGAATAAAACGGATGGCAAAAACTTGCTGAGATTTTTCTGTGTGTTGGGACTTTGCTGTTCCCTCACTAGTAAGTTTGGAAGACATCACTGCTAGTGTTATTTTGCACACAGGCTTGGAGACTGCAGCAGAGTGAGTCACTGGAGCACACTACTAGGAATCAGCAGAGCCAAGGTTTGAACCAAAGTCATCCAATGAAATGTCTCTGATTTTTAACTAATACAAACTATTGCCTGGTAACACATTAAATATGCACTTCAATTATAAGATGCATTCTAATTTCAGAGACATAAACTCCCACACTGTTCTAAAATATGTATATAGATCCTAAAGCTTTTTGCTCTGGGAGTTTGCTGGGGAGGAATCACTGCCAAAAATGAGGGGTCCTTTTTGAGCCTAGAAACAAAGTTTCTTCCAAGTCAAAAAATGTTCTCATTAAATTCCAGTTAGACTGTCTTGAACTTCCTGCCATGTTGTCTTCTTTCATTAGGGCATTTTACCTTCAGAAATTTCTTTTAAAAAGGTGAGCCTCTACTTGGTAACAGAGTATAAAGAATTCTGCCTTTGCCTTTGACATTTCCCTTGGGAACTTCCCTTGGTAACAGAGAGTTTCTCTCACCCTCTTCTCTCTAGGAGTTGGCATGTGAGTCAGGCTGGGTTAGTCATAGTGTTCCATTTCCCTGCCCATGGACTGGTCCACAGAAAGACATGTGACCCGAAGCAGGGCACTCAGAGCTCTCTGGGGTTTTCTGGCAGAAATTGCTAGAGAAATTCATCTTTCCCCTCAGATCATGAAGCTGGGCAGATGTAACTGCACCCAGCCCAAAAAGCAGCCAGACAGAAGAGCAAGGAGATGAGACAAGAATGTTACATGAGGCTGTATACTAGCTGCATCTCTGACCTTCCCTCAGATAACCTCAGAGAAGCAAATGGTATCACTCTTTTTGGCTTGCTTCCTTTTGAACTTGGTTTCTGTTGCTCACAGGGAGCCTTACTTTATACCAGGGGAACCCTACTGGCATCTTGGCAAAGATTCACCAATGGCTAAAGAGAAGGCCCCTGAGATGATAGAACACTGGGTGGGGAAGGTTGCACAAGAAGTGAGAAGGAAAGACATCAAAATTGGGCTTGAGAGATACAGGGCTGGCGGTGCCTGACTTATTCTGTTTTCTGACTTTTTTTTTTTTTTATGGCTAGCTAAGCCTGGCCTAGGGGTGGGGCTGGCACAGCATGTGGTGCTGGGGATTGAACCACAGTCCCTGTGGTTTCCTAAGATTGCCTAAGCAGGCACTTTAGACCATTGAGCCATCTCACCAGCCCCTGTTTTCTGACATTTTAACAAAATACCACATACTCAGTAGTATTTTACCAGAGAGAGGAGAGAAGAGAGAGAGAGAGAGAGAGAGAGAGAGAGAGAGAGAGATTTCTCACAATTTTACTGAGTGGGAGGGCCAAAACGAAGGTGCTGGCATCTGGTGAGAGCCTTCTTGCTGCATAATAACATGGCAGAGGACATCACATTATAAGAACAAAGGAGCATGTTAACTCAGATCTATTTCCTTTGAAGCCACCAATGCCATTGCAGGGGATCCAAAGTATGACCTCCTCTAAACCCAGGCACCTCCCCAAAACTCCAGACCCACCAAAATATATGAATCTGAGGATTACATTCCCAACACATGATGTTTTGGGGAACTCATTCAAATTACAGAAGTACTCCACAGGAGAGAGGAGTAGACAAGACCAGGGACAAACAACACAGCCTGTCCCACATGCTTTTGTTCCTAAGAGCTGCAAAGCCAAATAGCAGGGAGAGAGTCCCACAATTGAGAGTGACTCCTGCACCAACTGGCTCGACCTTCCTAAATATCTTCTTCTGTTTCCTGCTGCATGTGAAGCAGATGTGAGATCCAAGCACTTTATCTTTGACCACATGGCCCAGAGTCAAGAATCAAGATACCTAGGTCCTGCATCTAGCTCAGCTGTGTGCCCTGGATCCATATATCCCAGAATCCCAGAAGATTCTCAGAATGTGAGAGATCTTGCAGAGCAGAGGCTGTCTAGGGAAACTGTCCCAGACATACAGAAATGGGGGAAAAAGCAGAAAAGAGCATCTTTCAAAAGACTGAGTCAGTTGGAGCCAAGAGAGATTCAACCTAACATCATAGAATCAGAACATGTATTAACTGCATCACCTTATTTACTCTTGCTGCTCTGAAGGCATCTGAAGCCTTACCAAGCAAGGAGAGATTCTCTCTCTAGGATTGGTCAATTTGCAGAGATAGCAGATGACTGCCTTCAAGTTAGCCTTTCCTATGCAGATCAAGTCATCCATCTGTCTTAAATTCTCATGTAACATGACCACACCCAGTTAGTAGACTACAGCAGGCAGTCCTGACACCCTAGAGGTCATGAAAACTGTTCCATGTAGCTAATCCTAAACCTGCACACATTTCTTCGCATGAAAACTACAGTGAAGATTTTGGCCCAAGCCTCTGGTTGTTCCTCTACTTCCTGCCTTACACAGTGCTGCCCTGTTCACCCCTAGTATCATGTTGACTGCTTACTCAGGTTTCTGAAAGTATTTGGCCTTCTGTTTCCATTACAGTCATTTCTGTGTCTGGATATCTTATGATGGCTGATTAAAATAAGTCTCAAGTGCATTTTGAACAGAAAACGCTAGAGTAAATCCCACCTACAGTAAGACCCAGGCTCATTGTTTCCTTTCTCTGAGCCTCCGTTGCTATGTCAAGAAAAATAGAGATGAGGATAATATTAACTAGCTCATGTAGGAAGAATCCTGGGAACTCCAAGTGGAAGAAAACCTATGTACAATGCACCTAATTCAGTTCATATGAGCTATTACAGTATTTCTCCCTTATCCACACTTGTGGAGTTTCAATGACCTGCAGCAACTGTGGTCCAAAAAATATTAAACAGAAAATTGCAGGCATAAATTTCATGAGTTTAAATTGCAAGCTACAAGAAAAAAAATAAATAAAAATTAAAAAAAAAAAAAAAAACAAAGGTTCTGAAACAAGAAAAAAAAATAAATAAAAATTTTTTAAAAAAATAAAAAAATTGCCGGGCATGGTGGCTCACGCCTGTAATCCCAGCACTCGGGAGGCTGAGGCAGGAGGATCGGTGCGAGTTCGAGACCAGCCTGGGCTACAAAAGTGAGCTCAAGGCCAGCCTGAACTGCATAGCGAGACCCTGTCTAAAAAAAAAAAAAAAAAGACAAAAATAAAATAAAATAAAAAATAAAAAAATAAATTGCAAGCTATTTTGAGCAATGAAATGAAATCTCACATTCTCCAACCAAGGAGGTGAATCATTGCTTTGTCCTGTGCATCAAAACTGTATATGCCACCCACTCCTTAGTCACTGAGGAGTCATATTGTAGGAGAATTAACTCCATATTGAAAAATTTGCTGGACCTAGAAGATTAAAGATGTGCCAAACTCACCAGTAATGTCACGGAACAGACACATATAACCTTTAAGCAACCTATATTCTTGCAGGTAGATGACAGGGAGCATACAAACTGTTAATGCATAGTTTAAGATAATCATCTATACTAACAAGACACTGCTGCCCAGCAGAAGTCTTGGGAGGTCTGAATAGTGTCAGTCAGAAAGAGCCAATCCTCTTGATGCAGGTGGTCTGCAATTCAAAAGTTCTTCATCTTATTTGCATTCCCTTTTCCTTCTTTAAAACTCTACTGTAGGACTGGGGAGATTGCTCAGCAGTCTAAGTGCCTGTCTGGCAAGCGCAAGGACCCGGGTTCGATCCTCAGTACCACATGCCACACCAGTCCCAGAACCCAGGTGCACTGTGCCAGCTACCAAAACTAGGCATAATGGCACTGGAGAGGCTGAGACAAGAGGATCATTACAAGTCAGAGCTATGCAGCAAAATCCTGTACCAAATTTTTATTTTTTTGTTGTCAAAACTTGTACTTTATTTTTCTTGAAATATTTATTTTTATGCTTTTTGTCACTATCCATACTATGGGTTTTAAAGAAAGCTGAACCATTTGGTGGTTCTAGTTCCTATATAATAATCATTCCTTAAATCCTAAAAGCTTACCCCTCATCATTTTGCCTCAGAACGGCTTATAAAACATGAGGATCTTGGAAAATCAACACTTCCTGTGAACTCAACAGGTTATTTGAGTAGTATCTAATCCAGCAGGATTACACAGAAAAAGCTAGCTGGAGTGAAGTATGTTAAAATCTCTTGGACCAAGGTATAGCTGTGTATATGTCTGGAAGATCATACTGACTCACTGTAAGAGTAAATTTCATGTATATTGACCACCAGTGAGGTAGGGCTATTCACAGGATCATGTGATTGTGGTAAGAGAGGCAGTATATAACATTCATAGATTAAACAACTGCTTTCCTAAAAATGCCCTATATTTTAAAATATAAAGATCTAAGATTCCTAAGAACTTTTTAACATATTTTAACATATAAAGATTCAAGTCACAAGCCGGGCATGGTGGCGCACGCCTGTAATCCCAGCATTCAGGAGGCTGAGGCAGGAGGATCAGTGCGAGTTCGAGACCAGCCTAGGCTATAAAAGTGAGCTCAAGGCCAGCCTGAACTGCATAGCAAGACCCTATCTCAAAAAAAAAAAAAAAAAAGATTCAAGTCACTAATATATTAGTTTTTCTGGTTTGGAAGGAAAGCAATGCGTTGTGATGATGTAGAGAGGACAGCTGAACTGAACCAGTGTATTTGAGACTTTTAAATTTAACTGAGTTACCTCACCTTACAAAAATACATGTCAGTATACTAAATATTCAACGAAGATTGATTCAAGATTTGGGATATTTAAAAATACATTTCTTTTGGATCAGTACCAAAAATATCTTTAGTTTTTGTATTACCCATGTCAAGTTTGTAAGTGTAAACTTACACTTACCACAAACTCCACCAAAAACATTAAAGATACTCCAAGCAACTCTCAAATACATTTTGACTTCAAGGTCAGGCAATTCATTTGAAGAACATAATGAGCATCACTGAGTTTTGATAGTAAGACATTTGGTATTGGTTTTGTATTATGGCAAAAATTTATATTTCACACAAAGGAGGCACTGGTATTTAGAAATTTAAGAAAATTATTAGAACCATTAAGACTGAGGTGAAAAATTTGTACAGCTTTCCATGATTTCAAAGAGGTAGTGATAGATACTTGTTCTCCTGGCAATATCAAATGCAGTTTCTTCCAAGTTGTTCTTCAGACTTGGCTTAATGTAACGGTTCATCAGGAGGAGTTCCAGGGTATCTTTGCTGTCTCTGTTCCCAGCAGCAAGACCCAAAGGGTTTAAGAGGCCTTTTGGTAGAGCATTGACATCTGCATCATGCTGAAGTAAGAAAGAAACCACTCTGGTATTATTCCACTTACAAGCACTGTGCGGAGGTATCCAGCCATCTACGGTCACCACATGCACATCTGCCCCTTGTGCGACCAGCTGCTGGACAGTATCTAAGTGTCCACTGTAGGCTGCTTGATGAAGGGGCATATACTCACCATCATCCCTAGTGTTCACATGAGTGGCCTTTGCAAAAAGTAGTCTCTGTGCTGTAGTAAGCCGGGTTTTTTTTCAGAAGCCCAAAGAAGCAGTTTGCTTGGATCTTTTTCCACTTTTTTTTTTTCTTGCAACTGATACCACTCTTCATTTTTTTCATAGTGTTCCTCCTCGTCTTCATCAGAATTACCGACCCAGAGGCTCTGAGTACCAGTGGGAATCAGTTGCCCATGTGTTTCTAACAATTAAAATTGGTTGAAGTGTTCAGAAAAGTCAGACAGATTCTCTGAGTTTAGCTTTCCATCTTCATTTACTTTCTCTTTTTCCATTTTTGTAACTATTCCACAGAACTAACATTTCAGATGCCAAGAGTATAATCCTTGTCCAGATGAGTTATGTCAACTTGATTTTATTCATCAAGGTTGTACAGAAGAAAATCATGGGTCGAAAGTCTTGCTTCCAGGTCTGTCTCCTATACCAAATTTTTAAAACATTAAAAAATTAAAAACTGTACTTCCAGAGGCCAGGGAGATAGCTCAGGGACACAAATACCTGCCTGGCAAGTGCAAGGTCCTGAGTTCAATCCCTAGTTAAAAAAAAACAAAACAACAACAACAAAAAAACCCCTCTATTTCAGTAATTCATCATGGGGTCCAAGGAGCAAATTTGAATGATGGCTCTCTATCTTCTCTATTGGCCAATTTTTAAAACAAAATCGGGGCTGGGGAGATAGCTCCGAGGCACAAGTGCCTGCTGGGCAAGTGCAAGGTCGTGAGTTCGAACCCTGGTCCTACCAAAAAAAAAAAATAAAACAAAATCATTTCTCTCATCTCAACACCTTGTCTCATGACTTACTTGATCTGTTGGGCAGAAGGATTTGGGTGCAGAACAGTCTCAGTTGTTCAAACCATGGTCATGGAATCTCAGTGCTGTGGTTCAGGTAATTCTAGGTAGCTTAAAACTGTGTCGCAATGGCACGTTGACAGTCCACTTGACTTCCTCTCATCACACAGGCATTGTGTCACTGCACTAATCCCAAGAGAAAGGTGAGATCAGGGAAGGGAAATAGTTTGTGTGTATGGTGGGGAGGGGGAGAGAGAGAGAACTATTACCCTAACTTTTATTGCAGTATATTATTATCATTGTTCTGTCTTGTTACAGGCTATTATTACTACTTTGTTATCTTTACTTTGTTTTTTAAACTGTATAATAAATATTTATATACATCAAAAAGCATGGTATGCATATAGTATCAAGCTACACATATTCTATCTGTGATACTATCTGTGGCTTCAGGCATTCCCTCTGAGTCTTGGCACTAGTCCCCCATTGGCAGGGTATGCTGTGGACAACAGGTTCCATTAGGAACCAAGAGCTGACCCAGTAGGAACATAAAGAGCAAGTAACTTCACCTTACCGCCATAGATAAAGATGGCCCTTGTGAGAACTCACTCTAGAGCCCATAAAAACCAGACAGTAGTAGGCCTGGGGCGATGGCACATACCTGTAATTCCAGCTACTCTGGAAGTGAGATAAGAGGATCAAAAGTTGGGGCCTGGAGAGATACCTCACAGGAATAAACACCGACCTGGCAACCACAAAGACCTGAGTTCAATCCCCGGCCCCACATGCCAGGTATGCCGTCTCAACCCTGGTTCTCTGGTGTGCTGTCTCAGCTCTGGATGCAATAAAAATAAATAAATAAATAGGATCAAAAGTTTGAGGCCTGCCTGGATAACTTAGCAAGATCCTGTATCAGAATGGAAAAGGGGTGGGGATAGAACTCAGTGGTAAAACAACCCTGGGTTCAGTCCACAATAGAACAAATTAGCACCACTAACAAAATACCCTAAAACAAAACAAAACAACTCAAATGGGGGCAACACAGCCACATAAAAAGGGACACACAGCCTCAAACTAGGGACATCCTATCTGTCCCCCAAGTTCCTCTGATCTTCCTGGCTTAGCCAAGAGGAAAGACACATTTAAGGAAGAGAAGACAAAAAATTTTAACTCCAGAAATTTCTTCCTACAGGAGGCAACTAAGTAAGAGACACTGCCACACTTACCTTTGGAAATTCTTGGTTATTCTTTGCTGGTGCTCAAAAAATTGATTTTACAGATTAATATAATTGGTAACAGTGTTAGGGAGAGGCAGAGATGGGCACCCCATGTCCTATGGAGGCTGCACAAATTAATAAGCCTGTTTAAGTGAAACTCAGCATTAAGTGTCAAAAGTCCTAAAAAGGCATGTTATTCTTTGGCCTGCATTCCACTCTTAGAGTTTATCTTAAAGATTAACTCACAGAAGTGCACTAGAATGTATATACAAGGGTATTTATCACAGCTTTGTTTATAGCAGCAAAATTCTGGAAATGACCTAAATATTCATCATAAGAGATCTTCTAAATAAAGTGTCACATCCCTACAATGGAATGCCATATACAGACTTCGAAGAAAAATAGTGCAAATCCACATTTGCTGACAGAGAAGAGTTGCTCATGATGCATATTGAATGAAAAAAAGCAAGTCACAAAGCAGTGCATATAATAGGAATATAATTTTGTCAGATTGCACATATCTACAGATCTATGTGTAAATGTGTAGAGGGAGAGGTTTGGAGAAAATAGGATTGTTGTTGTCTCTGGGTAATGAGATTTGGGGAAAATTTTGCTTTTTTCTTTGTACTCATATGTTGCTGCAAGATATAGAGTATTGTATTCAGCAGAATCCCTAGAGCAGGGTTTCTCAGACATGAAAAATTTTCTGTTGGGCTAGAAAGTGCTTTGTTGTGAAAGACAGTCTCATGCATTGTAGGATGTCTTGAAGCATCCCTGATTTTGACCCAAAACTGTCAGCAGTACTCCCTTTCTTCCATGACCCCCACTGTGATAACTTCTCCAAACCCTGCCAAATATCCTCGGGGCGGGGGGGGGGGGTGGACAAGCTGATCCCTGGGTGAGAGCCACTGACCTAGAGGAGAAAAGAAAACTAGATGGTAAGCCTGCACCCAAGGAAGCCTCAGAAAGTAAGACAAAGGGAAATATCCAGAGATTTCCAGGCAGTGGGCAGATAGCAGAGGGCAAGGTGGCAGGTGGCCATGTGTCATTCCAATCTATTCCCCAGATCCAGCCTTTTCTCAAGTCCAAAATCCTGAGCAAGACTGGAATATACCATGGCACATTATGAGGAGCCCAAACCAATATGGTGGGCTCAGGTGGGGATCTAACACTGCAAGGCTCCACAGAAACTCAACAGGGGGCTGGCAGTATCATCCAGGCAGGGTCTTACACTCAGACATGCTGTGAGCTTGAGTCCTGAGCATGTCAAGTTTGGGGCTGCTGACACATGTTCTGAGCAGCTGACAGAGACTTTAGTGCTGTGGTTGCTCCTTGGCACCCCAGTTGTGGGGCACAGTCAGTAGGTATCTCAATCCAAAGCAGAATCATCTGGAATTGGGCAGAACTTTGTGCTCACAATGAGTCTCTAAAACATAAAAATGGTTAACAAATATTCAGATCATAGCTGCATCCAGGAAGTGGTCAGAAGCCTTTTAAGCGTGTTGCTTGTTCAATTCTCACAACTAGCCTGGGAGGTAAGTTATGGTCACGCCATGCTACAGATGGGAAAATTGAGGCATGGAGCAGTTAAAACCAATTGTCCAGGAGCCCCTAACCAGCACATCAACACTGGGCTTCAGGCTCAAGCAACCTGACTCCAGAGCCTGTGGCTTTAACCACTCCATTATTCTGTCTCTGAAGAGGCATGGATGGGTACATGGGGTCCCAAGTCTGCTGTGACAATGTTCCTGGCCACTGTGCTCAATGGCTTCTTGTTGAGCAAAGGAATGTCGGTTGCCACTCAATCACTGCACAAGACTTTACTATGTTGCTTCATTAGGTGCAAAACATGCTGAAAGTTGGCTACCACAGCATGGCTAGGACTAGTGGACTCTCCAGCCACAGATGGCATATCATGCAAGCATCACCTACAACAAGACTGAACCAGAATAGTTCCTAGGTCTCTCTTTTTTGGTGCTTTTGACTTTTTAAAAAACACTTTGCCTTTTAAAGGAAGCATTTGAAATCTCCTTGTTTCTAGATCAGTTTACCTTAACTTGCATATGTTTCCTTTGCCTCTCTTCTTCACAGAGTTTTGCTTCAAATTCATGGCGTTTTTTTTCCCTGCAAGGGCCTACATCATGGTATCCTTGTTCAAGAAGATCTAGTTTTACAAGTTTGCTCTGAACATGAGTTAGATCCCATTGTCATCCTCTTTCTAGGATCACCAAATTCTCTAAGACAAATGCTCTCTGCATTTCTGCATACTTTATCTTATTTCACATGTATTATAATTGTTTTTCTTTTAAAAAATTGCATTTATGTTCTGCAGCTAGCTACAGATCGCAGTTCTTGATTATTCTTTGATTCCTCATTCTTTGAATTCTCCCTTTCTTATATCTGTTCATTGAGTATTCAATGAAATTTTTTATATTCAATTGTTTCTCTAGACAGAGTTTTCACATTCTCTTCTGCCTGAATGCTCTTAAGCTCCGAGTATCAAATCTTATCTTAAAGATTTTCAGGGCAGAAACTATGGTTCCACTATTGCTTTCTGGATAGGCAAGTGTAGACTTACTTGGGGAGCAGCCTAGTTCACCATTAAGGAAAGGCTTATCTATTAGGTTGATCACATTCGTACATACAGAGATGAGGAACAATGGTCCATATTTCTATTAGACTTCAATGACTCAGCTAAGATATTCGAGAACTGAGTCAGAAGCCATAGACACTGGTGCTGCTGCCATGTTACTCAGGCTGGCCTCAAACTCTTGGACTTCCCCAGTCCTTCCTTTTGTAACCCAAGACAACCACTAATGTGCTTTTGTTTCTTTTATTTCTACTCCAGATCAACATGTCAGTGGAATTACATAATCATGTAGAGTTTTGCAATTGACTTCTTTCACTTATTACCATGATCTCAAGGTTTGTCCATGTTATAGTTATGTATCCAAACATTTTCCTTTGTAAAAAAAATAATATTTTTTTATATCTCAGAGTAATGTTGGGGGCCTGTGGGATGGCTCAGTAGTCTAAAGTGCCTGCTTAGGAAAGCTTAGGCAGTTGCAGGGACTGTGGTTCGATCCCCGGCACCATAAGCTGTGCCAGCCCTGCTCCCAGGGCAGGCTGACCCAGCCATTAAAAAAAAAAAGACAGAGTAATGTTGGGCTCCTAGCCAGACAGAGGAGAAAACATATAGAATCTGTATAATTCTTCTTTCCACAAAAGCATGCAGTAGCCTGAATCACTGCGTTTCATTTGTTAGGACTGATGAACTACATTAGCACCTCAATATTACCCAACGTCCATAGTTTACTAAGATTCCCTCTCACTGTTAAATACTCTATAATTTTTTGACAAATATGCAATGATATGTATCCTCTACTTTAGTTTAAACCAGAAGCTTCAACTACCCCAAACATCCTCTGTGTACTATTTATCCATCCTTCCCCCCACTAAGCCCTAGCAAGCATTGATCTTTTTTATTGAATCTATAGCATTCCCTTATAATTTCATATAGTTGGGACTATGTAGAGTATAGCCTTTTCAGATAAGTGCTTTCATTTAGTGATATGCCTTCAAGTTTCTTCCCTGGATTTCCATCTCTTGATGGCTCAATTGCATCATTTGAATGTACATCAGTTTATCCACTCGCCTATGGAAGGGCAGCTTGGTTGCCTCCTACTGTGGCAGTTATGAATAAAGCTGTTGTAAGGTTTTTATGCAGGTCTGAGAGTAGACAAAAGCTTTCATTTCATTTGGATAAATACAAAGGAGCATAATTTCTGACTTGTAGGTAAAAACATATTTAGTTATGTAAGAAATTGCCCAACTGTCTTCAGTTGTGGCTGTCTAGTTTTGCATTCCCATCAGTAATAAAGATTTTATGTTGTCTCATGTACTTGCCAGTATTTGTTATTGTTGGCTGTGGGATTTTGGTCATTTTAATAGTTATGGAGTCATGTCTTATTGCTCTTTTCATTTGCATTTTCCTATGCTTATTTGCAATTCAGTGGCCCTTAAATTATGACCAGTCTGTCATAAGAACAACTTAAGTTATGACCAGGATTTTAGTTTTAACTTACAATCCAAGTCTTGAGGTATGGCCCACTTTTGCTTCTAGATGGTCTTGTATAAGAGTGAACCTTGCTGGGCATGGTGGCTCACGCCTG
The DNA here is from genome assembly GCA_004027025.1 of Myocastor coypus. Taxonomy (NCBI): domain Eukaryota; kingdom Metazoa; phylum Chordata; class Mammalia; order Rodentia; family Myocastoridae; genus Myocastor; species Myocastor coypus. The sequence continues at coordinate 41,574 of PVJA010009531.1, forward strand.
TAATCCCAGCACTCGGGAGGCTGAGGCAGGAGGATCGGTGCGAGTTCGAGACCAGCCTGGGCTACAAAAGTGAGCTCAAGGCTAGCCTGAACTGCATAGCGAGACCCTGTCTCAAAAAAAAAAGACAAAAAAAAAAAAAGAGTGAACCTTAAAGAATTCTGGAAGAAACATCACACTAACCTTTCCTATGTAGGGTTAGTTGAGAAATCCTAGGACAGTGTCTCTCTGGAGACACAGAAGTCCAGGAGAAAGACTTTGAAAGCTGTGTTGAGTGAGGTGCCTGAGCCTTCTATTAACATCTGACATTACAACCAACCTGAGGAATAAATCTTGTTTGTAATGCAAGGGTGAGGGTCTGTCTGGTGTTTTGCTTTTTGGACAGCTTATAGAAAGGATGTACCCCTGACCAGTTGTGATGGTACACTCCTATAATCCCAGCACTTGGGTGGCTGAATTGCCATGAGTTTGAGCCCATCCTGGGCTACATAGTGGATTCAAGGCCAGCCTGAGCTGCATAGTAAGAACCTGTCTCAAAAAATAAAAGAAGAATATCCCCCAAATGCCTCACATGTTCTTAGGCAGGCCTTTTGAAAACATTGTACCATGGGGACACCCTCAACTATAACCTGCTGGGCAGTAGGTCCTGTTTGGAAGAGGCGGATCAGGGGACTGGGACCTGCAAGGGTAAATCCTCCTTCCCAGGTTCTCCCTTCTCTCTTTGCTTCCTGGGTGCTGTGACAAGAGTAGCTTTTCTCTGCCCGGGGCCTTCTGCCATGCTGCATTTGTTTGAGCTTCTGACAAATACTGATTGGAACTTTTGCAATGTGAGCCAAAATAAATCTGTGTTCTCTGAAGTCATGGGAGTCAGGTATTGTGCTCTAGTGACAAAAAAGTAGCTAAGACAATTGGATTTTTTTTCAGACTTTTTTTTTGTATCTATTGATATAATTGTGTGATTTTTGCCTCTTTAGCTTATTAATATAATAATGAATTACATTAACTCCTCTGCAAAAGCTGAAACTGCCTTCCATGCCTGGGATAAATTCCATTTGATCATAGTCTCAAATTCTTTTTATGTATTTATACATTGCTGGACTTAATTTAATATTTTGTCTGTGATTTTTGCATTTATGTTTACGAAAGATACATATTAATGTGTGGTTTTCTTTTTTAAAAAATTTTTGTTCAGCTTTGATTTAAAGATAATTTTGGCCTCATAGAATGAGTAATAAAATTAGGAAGCATTTCTTCTCCTTCTATTGTGTGAAAGAGAGTACAGACAATTAGTATAATTTCTTCCTTAAATGTTTGACAGGATTCACCAGTGTGCCCATCCGGAACTAGTGCTTTATGTTTTTACAAGGTTGTTAATTAGTGATTCAATTTCTTTAATAAATACAGGCCTACTCAGATTATTTATTTCTTCTGGTGTGAGTTTTGGTGGATTGTGTATTTTAAGAAATCAGGGCCGGGTGTGGTGGCGCATGCCTGTAATCCCAGCACTCGGAAGGCTGAGGCAGGAGGATTGGTGCGAGTTCGAGACCAGCCTGGGCTACAAAAGTGAGCTCAGGATCAGCCTCAACTGCATAGCGAGACCCTGTCTCAAAAAGACAAAAAAAAAGACCAGCCTGGGCTACAAAAGTGAGCTCAAGGCCAGCCTAAACTGCATAGCGAGACCCTGTCTCAAAAAGAAAGAAAGAAAGAAAGAAAGAAAGAAAGACAGAAAGAAAGAAAGAAAGAAAGAAGTCCATTTATTCTATGTTATCAAATTGGTCGGCAGAATTTTTCACAATACCCCCATAGTATCTTTTTAATGTCTATAGAATTTGTAGGTGTCCCCTCTTCCATTTCTGATATTAGTAATTTGTTTTTTCCTGTGTGAATTTGTCTCCCTCTCTCTCTCCTCATCCTCTCCCCTCTCCCTCTGTCATTCTCAACTTAGAAAGATCAAGGTCTATTGATTATATTGAACTTTCAGAGAACTAAATTTCAGGTTTAATTTTCCTACGTTGGTTTCCTACGTTCAGTTTCATTGATTTACAATTTAATTTTTATTATATCACCTTACTTTGGATTTAACATGCTTTTATCTCTCAAGTTTTCTAAATAGAAATTGAGATTATTGATTTTCAGATCTTTTTTTCTTTCCTAATATATATACTTAATGTCATAAATTTTCCTCTAAACCTTGCCTTCACTGCATCCTACACGTTTTGACATGGTGTATATTCTTGTTCAGTTAGTTCAAAAAAATTTTTTTTAATTTTTTCTTGAGGTTTCTTCTTTGATCTATGTGTTATTTACAAGTGTATTGTCTAATCTCCAACTTTGGGAGAATTTTTTTAGTCATCTTCCTATTGTTGATTTACTGTTTAATTCCATTTTGCCCTGAGAATAGACATTGCATGATTTATATTCTTTTAATTATGTTAAAGTGAATGGTATGACCCAGAATGTGTCTCTTATCTATTTTGGTGAAAGTTTCATGTGAGCTTAAAAAAAAAATGTGTATCCTGCTGTTTTTGTGCTAAGTAGTCTTTAGATGTCAAATTATGTACAGGTGATTCATGGGCCTACTGGGCTCAAGCATGTTCTTACTGGTTTTATGCCTGCTGAATCTGAATATTTCTGACAGAGAGATATTAAAGTAGGCTACAATAGCAGGTTCATCCATTTATCTTTGCAGTTCTGTTTTCTCCTCACATATTGTACATGCTAGATACTTTTAGGCACACACACATTTCAGATTCTTATGTTATAGAGCACTGACCCCTTAATCATTATGCAGTGCCCTTCTTAATCCCTCATAACCTACCCTACAGTGACGCCTACTCTGCCTGAGAATTTCAAGCAGAAATCAAGCTATTGTCATTTTCTTTTAATTAATGTTGATATGATATATATTTCTCTATCCTTTTACTTTTAGTCTATATATGTCTTCCTATTTAAAGTGGTTTTCTTATAGACAATATTTATTTATGTCTTATTTCTATATACTCCAACGATTTCTGTCTTATAACTGGCTTTTGTTTCTGTTTGGGGAAATTTTTTTTGGTGAGTATGGGGTTCAAACTCACGACCTTGTACTTGCCAAGCAGGCACTCGTGCCATGGAGCTATCTCCTCAGCCCTGTTTGGGGAAATTTTAAAAATATTTTTATTAGTATACATTTATGACTCTGAGCCAGGCGTGGTGGCTCACGCCTGTAATCCCAGCACTCAGGAGGCTGAGGCAGGAGGATTGGTGCGAGTTCAAGACCAGCCTGGGCTACAAAAGTGAGCTCAAGGCCAGCCTCAACTGCATAGCGAGACCCTGTCTCAAAAAGACAAAAAATAAAAAAATAAAAAATAAAAACATTTATGACTCTGCTTACATTCAGCTTGGGGTCTTGATACATACACAGATGACAACTTAAGCATTTTAATTTTCCATTTTAAATTGGGTTTGAAATTGTTGATGCTTAAAATGATTACTGGTAGAGCTGGATTATATCTGTTTGTTATTATTTTCAATTTATTGTCCTTGTTCTTTGCTCCTAGTTTAGTCTTCCACTCTTTTTACCTTTTGTGTTTGAATTGAGCATTTTGTGATTCTATTATTGCTTCTTTTTTAACTTAATTATTAATTACACTTTTTCATTTATTTCTTTTAGTAATTGCCCTAGAATTTGCACCACCCATTTCTACCTGGTCCAAGTCCATTTCCAAATAACAACCTATTGTTTCATGAACAGTGTATTTTAAGATAACAAAATATTCCTAAATTCCTTCCTTTCTTTTCCACATACATATGTGTCATTATTATTACTTTAGATAATAAAGTTTTATTAGATGAGTTAGGGATAAGAAAAATCTAAGTTTATACTTCATCTTTACTTATTCACTCTCCAATGCTCTTATTTTTATGTAGGTCTTAGCTGTTGACCTGGGTCATTTTCTGTCTGTCAGAAAAACCTTTACCATTTTTTATAATGCAAGCCTATTGGAAATAAATTACCTCAATCTTCAGTTTGTCTAAGAAAGTCATTACTTTCTCCTTCACTTTTCTCTTTCTTTCTTTCTCTTCTTTGGTTTACACACACTTTATTTACTCAGTTGAGGGATTTCAAATTATATGTATGAAATGCTGGGTAGTTGATCCCGACTTTGTTTACCCTCACTACAAGGCATTGCGTTCTGGTTTTCTGTTTCAAGATGCTCAGCTGCTGCTGTTGACTTTGTTATCCTTCAGAATCAAGGTGGGTGCTTTCATAGGGAATTTTACTTTTCATTTCTTTTCTGCCCATCTTTCCGGGACCCTTTCTTTTACATAATTACTCCTGTACTGGAATCAGCATCTCAACATCACCACCACGACGAATCATCCCATGCTGGCACAGCATGATCTAATCCTGCCTTCCCTCCCTGGGCTCACCAGGCTCTGGCGCGGCCACCGTGGCCATGGGTCCCAGTTCCCACATTCTCCTTCACTGTACAAGAATAATTTCATAGATTTGAGAATTCTTGGTGAGTAGGAATTTTCTTTTCTTTTCTTTTCTTTTTAAAGATTTCCAATAGTTCACTCTGACTCTACTCTCTTCTTCTTGCCTGCAAGGTTTCTGAGAAGTCGGACACAGTTCTTAACTTTATGCATAGACAGGTAAGACTTTTTTTCCCCTCAGACTTCTTTCCAGACTTTTACTTTACCTGAAAATCTATGATACAAATTATTTCCTTATGACTCATCCCTTGGGATCCCAGGTTAAAGTGACCAGAAAAGAGTATTCACCACATTCCCCACTTCTGTTAGACTCCGGTCCTTAAAATTTTCCCCAAAGCCATCAAAACTGTACTTGTGAGCCGGGTGTGGTGGCGCACGCTTGTAATCCCAGCACTCGGGAGGCTGAGGCAGGAGGATCGGTGAGAGTTCGAGACAAGCCTGAGCTACAAAAGTGAGCTCAAGGCCAGCCTGAACTGCATAGTGAGACCCTGTCTCAAAAAAGACAAAAAAAAAAAAAAAAAACTGTACTTGTTTTTTCTGGATTCTTAAATCCTCTTGAGTAAAATGAATCTCTGAGTATTGGACTTATTTCTCTGGATTCTCATTTTTTTCTTACTAGATTTTACTCAGCTAATTTATTCTCTAATTGCATAAGATGTTTACATCATGTATAGATTTTTCCACTGTCCTTGGAATTGGATAACTTGTTTCAATCAGCTGTCCCCCACACAAATCCTGTTGACTTACAGGATTCCTTACATTTTGCTGATGTAGAATTTGAAGCTCAAAGCAGAGAAGTAATTTGTCCCAGATAGCACAAAGGAAGTGGAAAGGGATGGAACAGATACCAAAGAAGCCCAGTCTTTGTACAATGTCCTGCTTGTGACAGGAGCTAACAATATCCATAAAAGACGTGTGGGTAAGAAGAGGTTCAAGAGTTACACCTCCAGGGGGCTGGGGAGATAGCTCCGTGGCACAGGTGCTTGCCTTGCAAGTGCAAGGTTGTGAGTTTGAACCCCAGTCCCACATAAAAAAAAAAAAAAAAAAAGTGCATTACACCTCCAGACCTGACCTGTCTCTAAGAAGCATCCCTCTTCCGTAGTCTGTTGGAACCTCCTCAGTACCACTCCCTACAGTGGGGGGGGGGGGGGCGTGGGTATAAGCCTTATTAAAACTATGCCAAGAACTTTATCTCATTTGCTACGGGCCACACTCCTCCCAACCTAAGTATGTGCTAAATTCTTTTTGGAAGGAACCTTCTACTCTATAACTGAGTGCACTGCCCAGTGTCATTTGATCTAATTTTCAGAGCAGGAATTTATAACCATTAAAGAATATTTTTAATAACATATCTATTGTAGGTCATGTGATATTTATGAGTGGCATATATAGTCCCCAGGTTTTGAGCTGAACCTACAAAGTAATGATTCCAACTCAGAAGAATTTCAGCCCATCCCACTTTCCTGGGCAGTAGAACACAGATTTAAACCTTTTGTTCCACATTTTCTGGCTTTACTCTTCCCCTGCCTTCTGTTGATAAGGAAAATTTTAATTCCAAAACAACACATTTTGATGTCTTCTACTGGAGTAGGAGAAAACCTAATATATTCCCAAGGCAAACAAGTGGAGTGCTTTTTAATTAATCTGCCTCTTTTAACCTGTACACAGCATTGTACTTCTGATCCTAGATCTCTGACTTTGTTTAAAAGTCTTCTCTAATGAGCTCTGGGACTTTGGCTCCTTGCCTTTTTCTTTCTTTCTTTTTTTTTTTTTTTTTTTTTTTTTTTTTTTTTTTTTTTTTTTTTTTTTTTTTTTTTTTTTTTTTTTTTTTTCTTTTCTTTCTTTTGCAACAGCAGTGTTTTGCATCATAATTTTGCTGTGATACCTAGGTTTCTATTTCTGAATTTTGTTGGATTTTCAGAAATCTGTCTTTCTGTACAGTTTGCTTATTGCTGTGATGGCAAATTAAGAACTTTTTTTCCAAGAAGGCAACAGAATAATTCAACAGCAGCTTGTAACATATTTTTTTTTTAACTTAGTCCCTGAAAACTGAAGAATCACTTTTAACTGCTCCATGTGTGTGAGTTCAAGAAGAGAGCAAGGAGTATTTCTGGGTTGTTGATGAGAAGGTTTAAAAAATAAAAATAATTTCAAAATAAAAAATAAAAGAGCCGGGCGTAGTGGTGCACGCCTGTAATCCCAGCACTTGGGAGGCTGAGGCAGGAGGATTGGTGCGAGTTCGAGACCAGCCTGGGCTACAAAAGTGAGCTCAAGGCCAGCCTCAACTGCATAACGAGACCCTGTCTCAAAAAAGACAAAAAAAAATAAAAAAATAAAAATAAATAAAAAATAAAAGATACACCACACTTCTGCATTAGTTACACAGGTGAAACAACTGAGATTACAGTTATGAAAGCGTTGCTACTGTGGGACATTCTCTACACATAACAGAGAGGATGGCAATAACACACATTACTCACTGGTGACAATGGCTTTTCAATAAGAATGGCTTTGAGATTCCCTGGCATCTGCAACTTTGTTCCTGGATTTAGTTTTGGATTTTGTTGTTGTTGTTGTGTTGTGTTGTTTTGTTTTGTTCATTTTATATATTTGGTACATGGTCTTACTACCCATCGTGGACTCATTATGATCCTCCTGTTTTTAGCCTCCCCAGAGCTGGGATTATAGGTGTGTACCACCATGCCCAGACTGGGTGGCCAGCCCAGTGCACCTCAGAGGTGGTTCCAGCCCCAGTATACAGGATAGGGATCGAATTATGATGGGTTTAGGAAGATCTCCTCATTCACTTTGATCCTTCCGTTGACATTTTGTTGGTACCTACTCCAGGAAGGCCTGTGCTCAGAGAATGCCTGTCTTGGAGAGAGGAAGGGCACAAGAACTATGTGCCATAGAATGATCAGCCTGAAGGTGGTGGTAAATATATTGGAATAGCAATGATCAAAAATTAAATAGTTCCTATTTATTGGATAATTATCATGTGCCAGACACTGACTGCTCTAAGTATGTATGCATGTGCAGTCATTTAAATTTGATCCTGAAAACTAATTTAGGAAAATATACTAGTCATTTACCAGCTGCAAGTTGTTTTACATCTTTGTACAATGAGACGGCCTGGTTGTCAGATAGACACAGAGGCTCAGAAGTTTGAATCCACCTGTCCTCCTTACACAGTCAATAAGTGTGTTGCTGAACACCCAGTGTGTGTCATCCAGAGGGGCTGAAGACGAAACCATGTTTGGAGCAGACTAATCCTTTCTCAGCTTAATCAAACTAGTCTGCAACTCAAAAGGCTCTGACTCTGACCCCTGTGTAAGCAGCTCAGCATGAACAGGTCACAGAAGGCTGCTTGGGAGAGTCCCTCCAGCTGGTCTCCAAAGTACAAAGGGGATTTTTCCAAATGGAAAGCTGAGCAGGAGCATTTTAAGCATGGCAACAATACATGCAGCAAAGCACAGCCTGAATCTTTTTCTAGCTTGTATGGAAAGGAACACATTCTTCACCTGTCTTTTCCGCTCAAGTGCTGAAGCAGCATTCTTGTTATAAGGAAGTAGGTCACATTTGCAGTCCCCCAAAGCAAACCACTGCCTCCACTGTAACTGGGTATGAAACAGCTGCCTCTACTGCCTCCTACATGGCCCTGGATCCCGAGAGACTGTTATTCGCAGAGCAGCTTTCTTCTTCCACAATTGGGTAAGCCATGTAAGACAATTCATTAGCAGTATTGAGCCGGCCCAGGGCTGGGGCTGGGATGCCCCAAAGGAGTCTGAAGCTGCTGTGCCTGCTCTGCAGCCCAGCTGATGGATACCAACTGGGACATGGCTCCTCCAGGAAGAGAATGCTCAGGCAGGAGGTGCCTTGTGCTGTCTCTTGGCTCTGGGACCCTCATTTGGGGTGCTACAGAGACTCTGAGGGTGTCTTTGGATGGGAGCAAAACTATACCTGGGCATCAGGTCACACTGGTCACCTGTATCCCTGAGCTCTATTCTCCTGTGTGCCTGTATCCCAGAGCTGTCAAGGAAATCACTGGACCAAGACAGGAGGTGCTTCACCAAGCACTAGATCCAGGGTAAGGAGGCCAAGTTTTGCAGGAGACACAGGAGGAAATGGAAGCAGTGGGGATTTGGACACAGGCTGGCACAGCCAGCAGAATGGTGGGGGGCCCACGATCTCATTCTGTGTTGTCTAGCAGTGAGCTATGGGGCAAGGAAGGGCTGATTCTGATAGCCAGAGACTTTTCCTTCCCACCGCTATAGCTGTAACTCCACGGGCCCAAAGGTCAGCATCCCCGCCAGACAAGTATCTAAGGAGCCTGTGACTCCACTGAGACAGCCATTCTCTCATGTTCTCCATTGTCAAGGGAGACTTTTGAGGGTGTCCTTCCCATTCTATTAGGGGAAGGGATGTAGGGAGATGTCTTCTGCCTGTGCTTCTGAGAACTCTTGGTTCTCAGAGCTCATTGGCCTACTGGGACAATTACAGATCCCTTCTCTTTCTACTTGTGGTAGGCAGTGAATGAAACCTAGGTATAAAAAGTCCCACCCAGGGTCCTAGGTGGGCAGGGACCTTTGCTCTAGAACAACCAGGTTCTGATGAATGAGAATAGACCCCAGCGTGATGTCAGATCTCAGCCTAAAAGAGGCAGACAGATGAATTGCTCAGACTGCTATTTGCTGGGGGACTTACAGAAGATAGTTCTGGAAAGAGGAGCCTATTTGTGGGTTAGGAGAAAAGTGACTTCATCCTGGCTGGAACACAGCAGGTTTGTTGTAGGCAGCTGAATTAGAAATGTTATAGGCAGTCAGACAGGGCCAGGCCCTCAAGGACGACATGGAAGACAAGGTCACCTTCCAACTAGAGACGGATACTGATCCACCTTGAGCCAAATCTCAAGACAAGAATAAACAGAAACAACTACATACTTCCCTAGGGATGGGCATCAGGGATTGATACTCTAAGTAGGTATCAATCACCTTGAAAGATACTGGAAAAAGTCATGAGCCCAAGCTCAATGGGTGGTGTCCGTGGTGTCCTTGCCTGCTTGCTATGTGACTTGCCTTCCCACTGGATCCCAATGTTAATCAATTTTACCTGAGCAAAGGTGCTTATAATCTCATTGGTTGACCACAGTTTTATCCCACCTCATACCCACCTAAGTGAGTTCCCACATCTTCTCTATAAAAGTCCCTGGAAGCCGGACGTGGTGGCTCACGCCTGTAATCCCAGCACTTGGGAGGCTGAAGCAGGAGGATTGGTGCGAGTTCGAGACCAGCCTGGGCTACAAAAGTGAGCTTAAGGCCAGCCTCAACTGCATAGCGAGACCCTGTCTCAAAAAGCAAAAATAAATAAATAAATAAATAAAATAAAAAATAATAATAAAAAAAAATAAAAGTCCCTGGAAGAGACAGCTTCCTGGGCAACCCACTCAGGTCCCCTTCTGTCCCTCTTCCTAGACAGAAGCTTTTTTTCTCTTAATAAATCTATTCTGCTCATAACCTCTGTTTTGTTCCTAATATTCATTTGTCGGTTTTAGAGAACACAAACTCTTCAGGTTGGGGATCGTTTTCCCCTGCATCAGGTTTATCTTATGATGTCAAGGCCAGGGAGACAGCAAAGTTCCCATGGCCCCTAAAGAGGAGTACCAGGGCCCAAGTACTGGGGACAAGACAGAGTTCTGAAGTAGAAGTGATACAGGAGGAAAAAACTGATCTAGGATGAATGACCTCCAATAGGGAACCTCCAAATGATATGGGGAAAACCGATCACCAACCTGAAAAGTACCTGGGACGAGTTCGTGTTCTCTAAAACCCAACAACGAATTTTAGGAACAAACGGAGGTAATGAGCAGAACATATTTATTAGGGGAAAGTTTCTGTCCAAGAGAGGGACAGGTGGGGTGTCCCAAGTGGGTGTCCCTGGGAAGCTATCTCTTCCAGGGGCTTGTATAGAGGAGGCGGATCTGAGGTTGTGGAGAAGATGTGGAAACTGGCTTAGGTGGGCATAAGGTGGGACAAAGCTGTGGTCAACCAATGAGATTACAAGCACCATTGCTCAGGTAAAATAGATTAAATCCAGTCTCTTCTTGTTGGGGTTAGTGTTAGTGACTCAACTGGGCTCTTTCAAGGTGATTGATAGCTACTTAGAATATCAAGCCCTGATGCCCATCCTTGAGGAACTATGAGTTGTTTTGGTTTACTCTTGTCTTGAGATCTGGCCCACTGTGGAGGAGTGTCTATCTCTAGTCACAAAGTCACCTTGCCTTCCATGTCACCCTTGAGGGCCTGGCTCTGTTTGACTGCCTTACCAAAGGGACTTTTTTTGGTCTTTTTTACTATTTTCTGTTTTGGTACCAGGAATCAACTCTGGGCCTCACGCTTGCTAGGCAAGCGCTGCGCCGCTGAGCTACATCCCCGCCCCAATATTTCTATCTAATTCAGCTACCTACCACAGAAGGAGCCCAGAGCACACAGCAGAGAGGCTGGTGAGAAGCTGCATTTTCCCTGGGAGTAACAAAGAGCCTACGCAGAGATAGGAGTCAGGGAGTAAAAATCCCTTCGCTCTTGAAGAGCTTGCCATGGGGCTGGGGCGTGGTGCCATAGTAGAGTATTTGCCTTGCAGGTGTGAGGCCCTGGGTTCTACCCACAGCACTACAAAAACTAAAACAAAATTTAAAAATATAAATTCACTAAGTGAGAAAATTTCAGACACACCTAAACTGAGGGACATGTTGTAGAAAATAATGGAATTATGTGTCTCAGAAATGCCAAGGTCATGGCCATAAAATGCAATACACAATCCAAACTTTAATTTTGGACAGTAGACAATGTGAATAAGTTCTGTGGATTATCTAATCGTTCTGTATTGATCCTGTAGTTTCAGGCCATCGTACACTGGCCACATGACAGCTTTCTTGTTTACAGGAAAGTCCCACTGGGGCATTTAGGAGGAAAGGGACATCATGCCTGCAACTACTCTCACGTTTTAGTGGAAGTATGTATACAGGTGTCCCTCAGTTTCCATGAGGACACCCTCTTGGGTACCAAAATCGGATGATGCTTAGGTCCTTCATATAAAATGACATAGTATCTGTGTATAATCCACATCCACCTTCCCACATACTTTAAATCATCTCTTGATAACTTTCAGTACCTAACATAACACTACGTAAACAACTGTTAGACTGCACTGTACTATTTAGAGAATATTACAAGAAAAATTTTGTACATATTCCATTTTAATACAGAGACTTTTTTCTATTTCCAGCCCTGGAGCTGTTTAAATTCATGAATGTGGAGCCCCCAAGTATAAAAGATGAGTATATACATAGAGAGACGAAGAAGGACAAGGTGGACATAAGGAACTGAGCGCAGGATATATGAACAGTCCTTGTGCAGTTCCTGCAATTTTTATCTTAGACTCTAAAATCCATGTTAAAATAAAAAGGCAAAGCTGCAGTGTGGAGACCTGGCTGAGAAGGACTGAGGGTGGGTGGTAGGAAGCATGGGGAGGGGCTATTGGCAGAGCAGGGGAGGGAAAGGGTGACAAGGACACAGTGGTGGTAGTGGCCGTGGAGATAGGGAGAAGGAGAGATGTGAGAGTCTGCCTTCTGTGTCCAGTGGTTCTGTCCCTATGGATTCAACCAACAGGAGATTTAAAAAATGCAAAATATT
>PVJA010009532.1:0-60335 GCA_004027025.1 Myocastor coypus
TTTCTGCCTCAGCAGTGCCAATCTGCCTGTGTGCAAGTGCCTTCTGGCCCATCCCTCCTCCAGGCTCTTCTGGGGAGCCTCAGTTCCTCTAGCATCCCAGGCTCAGGCCCTAGCCAGGTGTCCATTTTCCTGTTCAGCCAAAGTGCCCTCAGTCCGGCACTCAAGGCCTCCTGCATCACACTGGATATACTTCCTCTTCAAGGCTCTAGAATAGCCCAATACCCACCTGCACACACTGCAGTGAAGGTAAGTAACTCCATGAAGTGCCTGCTTAGGCAGAGCACAGCAGCCAGTTTGATCCCTGGTATATTGTGCCAGCCCAGCCCCTGGGGCATGCTGAGACAGCAATTAAAATGGTATGGTGACTTGCCCAGCTCTTTGGAGGTTGAAAATAGAATTACTATGAGTCTGATCTATGCAGTGAGACCCTATACTAAATAAAAGAAGAACTCCATTAGGCAACTCTCTTTACTGAGGCTTGGTTTTCTTGACTGTGAAATGGGGCTGAGTACTGTACAGTGAATATCTGTATTCCAGCTACTCAGGAGATTAAGCCAGGAGGCGCAGAAGTTCAAAGCCAGCAGGGGCAACTTAGGAAGAAAATTAAAATTAAAAAGGACTGGTGATGTAGTTCAATGTAGAGTACTTGTCTTAGCATGTATGAGACCCTCAGTTCAATCTCCAGTACTGAAAAATATAAAAAACAAAATGGAGGATAGGGACAGGGTTCTTAGGATGCTGAGACAAGGCCGGCCTGGCACCATGCAGCAGGCTTAGCATTCAGCTCAGCCTCACTGATGGAAGGCATAGGCATCATGAGCTGCAGCTCTCTGCACCTCCCCAAGTCCTCCTGGATTTTGTCCACAATAGATACCCTCTGTCATTAGCTGGGGAGACACTGCCCTCCTTTCTCTAGATATAAGAAAACTTGGGGATTTCTGGGATGCAAGGAGGGAGACCAGTGGGTGGAACCTGATTCCTGTTTCCCAGCCTCTGCCACAGCACATCTGGAGCTTGTTTTCTACATTTTTGAGCTACTTGTTGTTGTTGTTTTTGTTATTGGTCTTTATGAGACAGGGTCTCACTATGTAGTTCAGGCTGGTCTTGAGCTCACTCCTTAGTCCAGGCTGCTCTTAAAATGCAAGTTCCTCTTGCCTCAGCCTCCTGAATGCTGGCATTACAAAGGTGTGCACCACCACAACCAACTTCATGTGTAAGCTACTTTATGCTTCAGTCTGTAAAAGGATTCTATTGCTGATGAAGTCTGAAAACTGCTGACTTCATCTCCTCCCATTCCAGAAGAACCCAAACCCTTCAATGACCTGAGGTCTCAACGGAAGTCAGTAATAGGCTTGAACCTGGCTCCAAGGGCTGAAGTCCTCAACCACTTCTGAACTCCCATCCCTTCAGACCTGGGACTCCATCCTCAGGCAGAAGTGAGTCCTAGAGAACAAGGGTTGCCACAGATAGTTCCCTCAGCCAGCACTGACCTCAGCATCCACAGCCCAAAAGGCAGTTGCTAGCCACAGGGAGAGCACAGGTCACAGACAGTTCTGGGGTCACTAACTGGCTGTGTTGCCTTAGACAGGTTCACATACTTCTCTGAGCCTTAATCTCACAGAGGACTGCTCTTTGTCTCATAAGGCACAGAGCCTGTCACACAATTGGTGCTCAGCAAATGGGAGCACTCTCCTCAATAAATATTCCATTGATGGATGATGGGGACAGTGATGGATGCCAGCAGGTCATGAAGCCTGCCCCCTTCTTGTACAAATGGAGAAACCAGGGCATGGGCACTTGAGAGATCATGCAGGCAGGTGAGTGTAGGCCCAGCAGGGACATTTTGGTAGTGTGACCATGGAGGAACATGGGCGGGGTTGGGGGTGGGAAGGAAGCCCCATGGTGCTGAGCATGGGGCTGTGGGAACAGGTGGAAGAGAGGGAAGAAGGTAGGAAACTACAAAGCCTGCCTTCCTTCAGCAGAGAGATCAGCTGAGCAAGCTCCAGACAGCTGTTTGCTCAGAAAGTGTTTTCATCACTAAAGGCTGCAGCAGGCAAAGTCCATCCTCCCAGTCATGTCTTGGGAATCTGGATGGGGAAGGAAGGCCACAGGGTAACAGAGTAGCCACCTGTCCTTTCTGACCTGCCTCCTCCACTGACACACACACACACACACACACACACACACACCAGGGCCTCCTACAGCCACCTTCCCATCCCTCCCACCCCCCTGGAAAGAGCTCTGAGGCTCTACATTTTTAATACCAGTGGAGGTATTCCTCTCCTAGACATGCACCTATGGGAAAAACAGGAAGTGCTTCCTGAGATCTAACTACCCCTCTGGCTACAACTACAGTCTCTTTGCTTTTGTTGTCTTTGAAAAGGTGATGTGGACCTGAAATTGGGAAATATGATAAGTGACCATCTCCCTGTAGGGAAGACTCCACAGGAGGCATAGAAGGGACCTTTGAAGTCCCTCATACCGGAAGAAAGGGATAGGGTTCAAAGGTGATGCTGACTAGTAGATTAGATTTCTCAGGACAGACCAATTTTAGATATTCTGGGTGCTGATAAGGGCAACCTGAATTCAAGTTCCATTTCTGCCACAAAAGAGCCTCAAAAGACTCCAGGCCTCTGACAGCAGCTTTCCTTGGCATCATTCACACACAGACTGAGCCTCACCCCTTGGATTCTAGATGGAGGATGCCCAGACAGGCAGCTACTCAGAGTCAGGTGGGATGGTGAGAGGGGTGGGGTACTGGCTTCAGTTTAAGGGAGAAAATGATCTCACAAGCTAGGACAGGTCATCCATGGTGCATCCATTGCATCAGGGGTCTAGAAACCCTCCCCAACTGCCAGGAGATCTGTGCATAACCTGCCCAGGGCACCAAGCTCTGGTCCTGCGCACACCTAGAGCCAGGAGCTGCAGGAAGAATTCCAAGTCAGACCCCCAGAAGGTACCCTAGCCGTGTAGAGGCATAAGGTCACTAAGAGGTTGGAGCGTGGCCGGCTGCCAAGCCGAGCCTGGGTACTCCCAGGTCTCTAGAGCCCCCTCCCAGCCTGCCCACAGTCCGGCCTCCCACCCTCCCCCACTGGCACTCAGCAGATCAATGTTGCCTTTGCTGACAACTGAGAATCAAGCTCGCCTTCCCGCCCCCTCCCCGCCCCTCCCGCTCGGCAGTGTCCGAGATCCTCCCGAAGAATCTGGGAAGACTTTGCTGCGGAAGCGCTTCACCCCAGGGCAGGACCTGAACAGAAAGTGGCCCTGGCTTTGGGCAGAAGAGGGAAGATTAGGCCACCCAAATTACTGCCCTGGTCAGAGCCAGCGGCTGCTAAAGGGAAAGGGCGGCCCAACAGCCAGACGAGGTCAGTCATAGAAGGGATATTTCAGCCACAGGGGGTGCTCTGGGAGAGTCTCTTCTTTGGTGGGACTCTGCGGGCTCTTAGGAGGGCCCTCTCTAATTCCTCCAAAGCTGGTTCAGTGCTTCCTCCCCACGCCCCATCTATCCTGACCCTGTTTTTCTGACCTGGGAGTGAGACAAGGGAGGGTTTCCCAAAGGACAGAGAAGTAGGACCAGGGTTCTGGGGAGTCCCTCCGCTGGAGAGGCTGGCTAACTGAAAACCGTTCCCCCATCGCGAAGAAGGCAATCTTGGAGATGGTAGGAAACATACACATCTGGGGCCCACCATGCCATGTGGGTGGCCCTTGCATCAGGCCCCTCAGGTAGCACCCATGCACCCGCAGCTGTTTCCCCAGTTGGCACCCAGCACTGTGCGCACTTTACCCTGCTCGACCCGGCGGGCACACTCATAGCTTACACTACCAATCCGCAGCGCACGCATCTTAACACGCACCCACACCGTACCTCATGGACCCAAAGCTGTTCATTCTGCACACACAAAAGCAGTCACTTCTCTACCTACGCACGCCCAAACTCCACGAGACATCGTGTCCCATGCACGACCGAGGCCACAACATACTCCACGCTTCAGTTTCCACCGCCACCCACAAGGCGTCCCACCCCCAGGCAGCCCTTCGGGGCTACGCGGTCCTCAAAGCAGCGCACAGTGCTCGCACATGCCCAGCCTCCTGGTCGTCCCGCTCGTTGTCCCGCCACGTGGTCCCGCCTGGGCACCGATTCGGCCGCCGGCGCGCCTGCCCGCCGCCCTCGGCGCGCCCCCAACAACCCCCCTTCCGCCTAGCCTCGCCTCGCCTCGCTCGCGACTTGCTCGCTCCCTCCCGATTTGGGAAGGCGGCCGCGGGGCGGACGGGGGAGGGTAGGGGAGAAAAAAGGAGGGGAGGGACGGGGCGGGGCGGGGCGGGGGAGGCTGACATGTGAGCGGCGCGCCGGCGGCAGGTGGAAAGGCGAGCGGCATGGAGCGCGTAATAAGAGAGTTGGAGTCGGAAAGAGCCGCCCCAGTCGCCGGGGAAGCGGGCGGCCAGTGCTGGCTCCGGCGGCCCCCAGGCTCGGAGCGCCCGCCCCCGGCCCCGGCCCGACCCCTAGCCCCCGGCGCCCGCGCCCACCCAGGGCCGCTCCGCGGGCCCCGGGTCTGAGCCATGCGCCGCTGAGCGCGCCCCCGCCCCGGACCGCACCGGGCCCCAGCCCCCCCGCCTGACACCGCCCATGGCCGATGCCCCCCCGCGCCGCCTTGGCCTGGGCCCCCCACCTGGGGACGCCCCCCGCACCGAGCTGGTGGCCCTCACCGCGGTGCAGAGCGAGCAAGGCGAGGCGGGCGGGGGCGGCTCCCAGCGGCGGCTGGGCCTCCTGGGCAGCCCCCTGCCGCGGGGCGCGCCCCTCCCTGGGCCGGGCTCTGGCTCGGGCTCCGCCTGTGGCCAGCGCTCCTCCGCGGCGCAAAAGCGCTACCGTCGCCTGCAGAATTGGGTCTACAACGTGCTGGAGCGGCCCCGCGGCTGGGCCTTCGTCTATCACGTCTTCATGTGAGTCTGTGACCCCATGCCCCTCTGCCTGCCCTCACGCTGACCCCGCACCCACCGGGCTCCCAGGGGACTGCCGCCCCGCCCTGGCCCCGCCTCCCACTCCTTGTCCTGGACGCTGACCCTCAGCCCTCTGCCACTTCTGCCTAGGACCCCTTGTTGGCTTCCCCAGCCTGACCCCAACTCGTAATCTCCCAGACCTGACCCTTGCTTGCCCTCGCTTCTGACCTCTTCCACATCTATTTCTTGTTTCCAACTGAGTCGCTGGTCTCTGCCTATCTGTCCCAGGCACTCTCCTCACATTCAATGTATTGTCCTCCTCAGCCTGGTAAAGTCTGGAGCCACTATAATGGAGCTCCCTTTTCCTCATCCCATCTCTGTGTGCCTGTGTCTCCCACACAGAGTATCCCAAGCCCACATATCTTCTGCCACCTCCTCCCCAGCTCTGCAGCTATGATGGGCTCCCTTCTGGGCTCCCCTTGGGGATGCACCTCTCCAGAGAGCTCCCTCCCCAGCGAATGCTAGGCCTCTGGTTGGAGGTGTTTGGGGGTCTCCATGGCCCCAACAGGCCTGGGTGGAGTCTGGGTTATCTGTGTCTTCAGTAGTCTTGCCCTCCACCCTTAACTTCACAGTAGCACAGTGTTCTGTTGCCCTGCTGTGCCCTGCTGCCTGGGCCTAGTATGCCTGCCCTGCTGGCTGGCTGCACCAGGCCTGGCCCTGGGCACCAGAGGAAAAAGAAAGAGGCGGGGGATATGTTTGGAAACACTGACGCTTGGGGTGCCCCCTCCCCTTCACTGGGCTACTACTTTCAAAAGTACTGACCTGTCTTGGATGTAAAGAGTGAATTTTGGCAGCTCAGAGCTGTCTTAGGGGATGGCTTGGCCCAGCTAGGAACATGAGAGGCCCCACAGATATCAGTTAAAGGGCTGGGCCTGGCTCTGGGACACTCAGAAGTGCCTGAGAGAAAACACAAGTCCTTGGAAAATGTGCTGTTAACTACTACCCCAGGGTCTCACTATTCCCAGAGTCTTGGGGTCCCTAGGTGGCCCTTTTGACTTACGCCTGACTGTCCAACAGTGTTCCTGCCAGGCTGATTGTACCCTGGCCTATTTATTCATTTCTGCACCTAAGCATCCAGCAGTCTTTCAGCTGGTCTGTTTCCATTCTTCTGACCATGAGTCCAGTTACCTGTGAATGTGTCTATCTCTCTGTCTGTCCACCTGTCCACCTACTAGCCTTTCTTTTTCTACCTGATTTTTCTCATCTGTCTTCTGGTTTGTCTTCTTGTGTGTCCTGCTTCAGGCTTGCCCACCTCTGTCCTTTCTGAACTGGGCCATGAATTTCAAGAGAGGAAGGGAATGAAGGGGGCTTGTATAGGTAGAGAAAGAAAACTCCTTCATCCATTAAATGCTGGGGTGGAGGGGGGTGAAGCCCGGACTTTGAGCAGAGATCACAGGCACAGCTGGGCTTGCTTCACATAGGAAGTCAAGCTTTGAGACTAGCTTCCTCTGGGAGCGTTGGGATGAACATTTATTGATACAGAAGATGGCTGTATGAGGCTCAGTGCTGGTAGGGTTGGAGGTAAAGAGCAGAGAATGCTCGCTGAGTGTGGCTACCTTCGGGCTGAAGGTGTAGCCCAGTGTTAGAAGGCTTGTTCAACATGGGCCAGGCCTGGGTTTGATACCTGGTGCTGTGTGAAAGCCCCTTTGGGTGTCCTAGGAGCTGAGACACTTAGAGTAGAGCTGTATCCTTTGGGGAGGGGATTTTTCAGAGGTTGGAGAAGCCAGTCTGCCCCTGAGTGGGGTTCCTTAGCCAAGGTCTGGCTTTTCAGCTCCCACAGGGCCTTGGGAGCTAATGGGTCCACTGCTGGCGCCCCCAGCCAGTACTGTTACACACCTCTGGAATGGCATGTGCTTCTTCTCCAGGAGCTAAATCCACTGACACCTTTGCCCCACATCCTACCCTTACTGGATGCCAGGAATGCCCTGGCCAGGGGCATGCTTGTCCCAACCACTTGTTCCCAGGAGCCCAGGGCTGTTTCTTGAAGTTCTAAGGTATATGGAATGGGATATGAAAATTTGCCGATGTGTGGTGGTCTCTGGTCAACCATCTTAGAAGTCAAAGTGGCCTGAGGCACCAGAAGCCCCACTTCTTTGGTACTTTGTGACTTTTTTGGTTGCTGGACCTCTCTAGACTTTAGATCTGTAGATTATCGGAATTGATAGAAACCCAAAACTTATGGTCTCCCTTTTGTTAAGGTAATGAATGGGAAAGAGCTTGGTAAGCTGCAAGGGCCTGTCTGTGTGTGTGGGATGGCTGTTGTTATTCAGGCTTGGGATGGGGGCCACGAGAAGTCTCTCACATTTGTGAAGTGCCCCAGATGTGGGATTTCTCAGCCACTCACTTCACGGTCTTGTGTGTTCTTGCCAAGATGTGTTTCCTGCCATTGGATGTCTAGTTATCCCCTCCTTCCTTCCCCCATCTCCCTTAGAGACACCCCATGTGCATACAGTTAGTGAGGATCCTCTTCCCACAGGTCCAGGTCCATGGTAAAAGGGCCCCCAGTAAATCCTGGAAGAGAAGGCTTAGGAAGGAGGGACCTGGGACATCTCCCTCACAGCTCCTAGCCAGACCCCTCAAGCCTCACACAGAGGCTGCATCTTATCTGACACCCAGGGGTTGAGGACTGCTCATCGATGGAATAGCCTGAGTTGGCCTCTCCTGCGAACAGCTGCCACTCTAAGAAATGAGAATGGCAACTTGTATCTTCTTGTTGAGATCCAGAATGAGGGGTTCCCTTGAGTTCTTTCTCTTTGTCTTGTCTCCTTGAGCCCAGCCCCGATGAGCTCTCAATGCTGTCCAGCTCTCAGCATTTTACAAAACACTGTTGCTCCTCATTCTGTTTCCTGGACCCTGTTGGGAATGCTCACCCCTGTGGCACCTTCTTGAAGGCCCTGCTAGCTTACCCCTTAGAGTCCAAGCACTGGAAAGAGCTAGTACAGAGCGAGGTGCCCCACCATGGTTCCCAAGCTACTGTGAGACACTTGCTTGCTGCTCCCAGCCTCCAGCTGCCCAGCACACTCTATCTATGTGAAGGTTTGCAGCTTTGTAAACATCCTCCCTCAGCCTCCTCTCTGGGGTCAGAAGCTGTGGGAATAGAGAGCGGAGGAGGTGGTGGCAGGTCCTGGAACCCTCAGGCTCCTAACCCTGAAGGTCTTCAACCTCCTGTCCTGACCATCTGAGAAAGAACATCATCTGGGTTGGAAATAATCTCTGCAAAGGATACTCTGGACCCTCCAATGTTGCACCAAGCTGGTCCTCAAGTTTTAACAGCCCCATTTTGCTGTTGAGAAAACTAAGGCTCTAGAGACCAAAGTCACATGGCCAGTTAGTAGCAGATATGGAGGACAGGACCCCAAGGTTTCTGACTTCCAATTCAGGATGGCTTCCTCTGTCCAGCTGGCCACCTGATGTAGCCCTTGGAATTTGAACCAGAATTTCTGACTGCAAGCAGCACTGTCTGTACACAGGCACCATGCTAGTCTTAGACTACTTTCATGTGTCCTCCAGCAGAGGCAGCTACCATCATCCTCTGTTTGACAGATGAGACTGAGATTCAGGAGAGTTGCTTAGTTAATGTGGAAGAGCCCCATTCAGTGTTTGATGGGAAGTGGATCTGTTGTGTACTCCTAAGGCAGCACCCCAACCCTGGGCTCTTGAGATCAGTACTCCTGTACCACCTATTGGTACCTAGCACCCAGCACACTGCCTCCTGGGAAGGCAGCAGTGATAAGGTTTGGTGGAACTGAATGGCATCTGGCCCGGTGTGCCTAGTGCAGTTACACCTTTGTCATAGGTACATATCCCTGCCACAGGCCACGTGGATGTCTGCTGTACACTCACTGCAGCCTTGTCACTCCTGCCCACAGATGTCACAAATGCTTATGTAGTATACATCCAAGGAAAAGGAATCTAGTGCACAGCACCCTTAGGTGCCCGGAAAAGTACAGGTTTTACTCACTGCATAGATGTACACATGTGCTTATGGTTCATCCAGGACCCTGAGGCCACCTGAGAGCTGGCTCCATGCCTGGAGTTTTTGCCTTTATCTCTCTCCCCTCTGGGGCTGCCCTTATGGAGCGTGGCTATCAGTGCATTCATCTGCCTTGGAGGACAGCCACAGAACCATGTAGCTGTGGAGTCGCTGGTTTCTCAGAACTCTGCTGGCCCCCGGAATCCTTCTATCCAGCCCTGAGGTGTACTGTTGGATATACCAGGGCACAGAAAGGGGCATATACTCCTCTAGAGTCACACCTAGTGAGAAGTGCCAGGAACCCAGGCCTCTGCCTCCCAGATCAGGATCCAGATGACAGCATTCTTCATGCCTGTCAGTAGAAAAAACTAATGTTCTTAAGAACTTTGCACCATGCCAGGGTCTCAGAGAGTGATCCCAATCTTTTGCTGCTGTTTTTCACCACTAGTCAGTTAGTTTGGGTTTTGTCAGGAGGGGAAGAGTAGAGCCACCATCGTATTCCTAATTTGCCTTCCTCCTCCCTGCTTCCGTGGTTCTCCTTTGGAGTTGGATTAGGTCTCATCTCAACTCAGTAGCTCAGTCCTTCTTCCCATTGAGGAAGCTCTGCGGGATGTATGACTTCAGCTCTGTTGGTGCGGATGCTTATATCCTTGGAATGCTGGAGCCAGAAGTGCTTCAAGAGGTGATTATTCTTGGGCCGACGGCAGCATTTTGAGTGGGTGATTAATTTAAGGTTCTCTGAGCCATCAAAGTTGCTGAAGCTGCTGGGAGAGGAGGCTTTTCAGCTGGACCTGGCCCCAAGAGTTCATACAGAGAACTTCCCAGCATGGGCAACGGCCTGAGGTTTTCTAGCCACCCTAATCCCTCTCTTCCCCATCTTCCTTCTGACCTTGGGAGCCCAACAGGGAATTCTGAGTATCTGACCTCCAGAGAGCGCTTACTGTGGGAGGGAGTGAGGGGCTTTGTATTTACTCTGAGTTTGTCCCACAGGAAATTAAAAGCAGTGGCTTGAGGGGACCAAGGAGATAGCTCAATTGAGTAAGTGCTTGCCTGGCAAATGCAAGGTCCTGAGTTTGTTTGATCCCTGGTTAAAAAAAAAAAAAAAAAAAAAAAATCCTGTCTCAAAAGCATGGGCTTGAGTCTGACAAATTTGGGTTCATTTCTGCTTTGACCCTTAGCGGGCTTTTGTTGTATAAGGCACTTAACCTCTCCAAGTTTTAGTTTTTCTCATCTGAAAATAAAGGAAATAAAATACCAGCCTCCAGGATTGTCAAGGTGGAATGAGAGAAAGCAGGGAACACACTGCTGTCCACAAATGTTAGCCATTGTTATTGTTACAATCCTTGGCTCAGCGCAGCAAGTCTGTGTGTGCCCTGGAGACAGCAGGAACTGTGCCTATTTCACAGGCCTGAGTGCCTCGCACTGGTACAGGAGGAAGTGTCTTTGGGGCCAGCTGAGTTTTGTTTTTTCTTTTTTGAGGCAGGGTCAGGTCTTTTGGCCAAGCTGTGCTCCCATTTCTGGGCTCAAGGGATTCCCCTGGTTTCAGCCTCTGGAACAGCTGGGATAGCTGGGGTTACAGGTGTGTATCTCTGCATATTCCTCTGAGCCTTCTATTTGCATTCTCCCCTTTAATAGGCACAGCCATTGTTGAGGAAAATGAGGCTGGATGTAAGGACTCCGCCCATCTGTCCAACATCACCGTTCACCTGGATCCTTAGGGTACACATTGATTTATTTTTCCCTTCATTTGACAAATGTAGATGAGATCAATGCTGCTCCAGGGTAGGGAACCATAGCTCTGTGAGGCAGACCTCAGCCTGCAGGACTGATGACCTCTACTGCCTCCTCTCCAGAGGGTTCTTGAGCTGAGCCATCTGTGTATAGGTATGAACATGTCCCTGTGTTGTGAGGAGAGCATATGCCAGAGTGTCATTGTTTCACCAAGGTTTGAGGTTCATAGGGCTTGAAAGTAGAGGCAGGGTGCTCAAAGAGGTGGCCTTGGACCCCTGGGAGAGGACGGCAATCTCCCACTCTCTCTGGAGCCCCTCACCTTGAGATAGGAATGAGGACAGGGAATCCAGAGGTGTCTCTGATCTCCAAGGCCATTGTTTCGATGTTTTTTATAATATGTGCCCAACAGCAGCATTTGGCTACTTGCAGAGTGACCCAGGTAGACAAGAGGAGGTGGTCTCAGGACTTGGGATTAGAGCCACTGGCTCCTCTTCCAGCCCTTTCTCTGGGGCTATCAGAGAATAGGATGGTGCTTAGATGGGAACCTGGGGCATTGCTTGCCCACAAGAGGGAATCTGGAGAACAAGACAGGATACACACACCACTGGGACCCTCTAACCTCGCCTAGGACGCCGTGCTTTCTGGGTAACTGTGTCCCCAAGGCAGGATCTGTGTGCCCTAGAGGTTGGCAGCTCGGGGAGGTGAGGACCAGGAAGGGCAGCCCCAGGCGGCATACTAATTAGGCTGCGAATCTGTGGGCAGCCCTGAGGGAGGCAGGAAAGGAAGAACTCTTGCTCTGTTTTCCCTCCTGGAGATTTAGGGCCGAGTAGGTGGAGCAGGATTCCTGGCCTAGGAGCTGGAGGAAATCTTGGGGCACACTCTCTCAAGTCTCCTCAGATACCTAAGCTAGACACTAGGGAGGGAGAGCTCACTAGAGATAAATGGAGGATGGTCCCATTGAGGCAGTAAGGATGGAGGTAAAGGGTCTCCTGGTTTTGGGGTGTGGAGAGGAAGGTTATGGCCTGCATCTCTTCCATCCTTGTTCCCTTGCTGCTCCTCCATATGAGCCTTAGGCTTGTCTAGGTCACTGTCTTTGGTTTTATTTTTTGCTGGGCTTGCCTGTTTCCTGGGAAGGGAGGAGTAGGGAGAGAAGGACGAGTTTTGTCAGCGCAATCCTGGGGACCTTTGATCCTGCCCATTGAGCCCAACTGCCACCCTCTGCTGGAGTACCAGCCCCTGAGAACAAGGGAGATCCAGGTATCTTGAGGCTTCCCTCCCTGGGGACAGCACCAGCAGGTGAGGGATAACTACTACTACCCGCATCTGCTCTCCCTATGTCCCTGCTCCCCAATGGCAGAGTACAGTCTTCCAGCTTTATTTCACATAGAGAGAAACAGGTCAGGAAAAAGGACCTTATTGTCCAAGGACAGGATGAGAGCTGAGTGCTCTCTCCTCTGAGGGCAGGAGCCAACCCTGAATTCATTCACTCTTCTCACTTTCCAGCCTCTGGCATTGATGGTGGTGAGAGAGATAGGGGATAAAGAGAACTGTGTGATCTGTGGCCCAGCAGAGGGAGGGTAGGGAACACAAGCAGGTTGAGTGGAGGTATCAGCTTTTCCTCCCATGCTTTTTATCTTTGAAGAAAAGAAACCTCTCGCCCTTTTTTTTTTTTTTTTTAATAAAGGTATAAGAGTATAAAGTCAAATGGATTTGAACCTGAAAAATGAAGCTCCCTGGGAGCCACGCACTTAACCATACACCATACTGCCTGCCAAGAAGCCTGGGCATGGGGCCCTTCCTGTGCACTTTTTCTAGCACTGGGGATCAAACCCAGAGCCTTTCTAGCATGCTGTACTCCTGAGCCACACCCATGGGGGCTCCCCTTGGGCACATCTTTCTTTTTTTAAAGAATTTTTTGTTTTATTTATTTATTTTCTTTCTTGTTTCAGAACTTTTGTTTGTTTGTTTATTTATTTTTATGGCCAGCTCAGCCTGCCCTGAGGGCAGGGCTGGCACAGCATGTGGTGCCGGGGATCGAACCACGGTCCCTGCTGCCACCTAAGCTTTCCTAAGCAGGTGCTTTAGACCACTGAGCCATCCTGCTGGGCCCCGGGCACATCTTTCTTTTAACTTTCTTCATCTGCCTTTCAGGTTCTGTAAGCCTCCTGTCTCCTCTTTCGGCCCTGGAATACAGGTCTTTGTCTTGGGTCCTCTTCTCTGTCCAGTTTCAAGATGGTCTCTCATATACCTCAGAGGTCACCTCCATGAGGACAGCTTCCCTCTCTCCAGTTTCATTCCTGAGATTCTGGTGTAGCTATCTGCAGATACCTCTCAGCCTCATCCCTCGGGCATCTCAAACTCAGCATTTCCCTACACACTCACACTCCTTCCTCAGTCTACCTGACAGTAGCTCTCCCATACTGGAACCAAAGTGCAGAACACCCCTCCTGGACACATCCCTTCCTCCTTCCCTAGGAAATGACCCTTTGTGTGCCCAAGTGTCCGTGATTAGTGCTTTTCCTTCTGTCTGTGGCTCCCTCCCCTCTGGCGTCCACTCATCTTTGGCGAACTCCTGTCAAATCCCAGTTTGAGCACCCCTCTTGGAGATACTCCGTACCCAGGCCACCCAGGCTTAATTAGGAGTTCCCAGAGCTCAGTTCACTCCACTCCATGTATTCTTGGTTCAGCACATTGGGTAGAGTTAGAGTACCCTTATGGTCATGGTAGGAAATGAACAAATATTGATGAGTGTAAGACTGAAGGTGGCCTCACTGGAGTAGTGAGGAGGAGGGGGGTTTTGCTAACTGTAAATAAACAGAAAAGGGCCCCTTTGTTCTCCTGAAATAGGACCTTCAAATGATACGGGAGAAATAAATGTAATTCCCAACCTGCTAGATGTCTGATATGCCAAGTTTGTGTTCCCCAAAATCAAAGAATGAATTTTAAGAAATAATAGATGTCAAGAGTAGGAAATTTTTGATCCTCAGTACTGAAAAGAAAAAAGAAAAAAAATCAAAGAGTAGGAAATTCTGATAGGGAGGAATAGCTCCTGAAAGAGACAGGAGGGCTGCCTGGGGGTTGCCATGAGCCCATTTCTCAAAGAAAGTTCTATACAGCAAAATCATGAGGTGGGACAAAATTCTGATTAACCAATAAGATTGCAAATATAGTCACTTAGGTAATGTTGATCCAGTGGAGAAGAAAATCACAAAACAAGGAATAAGGACCTTTTTTGGAAGAGATAGGTTCAAGAGGTCTTGGTCACCCATCCGGGTGGCTGATGCCTGTCTAGACTATCTACCATTATCATTTATTCCTTGGGGAGACATGTAGGTCTCGCCATTCCATCTTTATCTTGATGCCTTGCCTTCAACAAATGCATCTCCACCCACAGTTTTTGTAACATGTTCTCATCTTCTGCGCTGACTCCTTTGAGGACCTAGCTCTCTGTCTGACTGCCTAGAATATATCTACCTAACTTATGTGTCTCTCATGATTTTTATCCTGAACTCATGTGCTGCAGGTGGAGATTTCAGCACTGCTGCAGAGTGGGGGATGCCTAGAGCCCTGAGGGTGGGACCTTGATTGGCTGTGCAGACTGATCTTATTCTGGGGTAAAGGGAAGCTGTAGTGGGCAGGCCAGGGTAGGGTCACTGAATAGGAACCAGGGCTTGACTGGTTTCTCTCCAAAGGAGCGCTCTGCAGACATGAAGCCCTTTAGTTCTTCCAATCCCTGTCAGGTGGCATGCACTGCGCTTGTTCCCATACTGCAGAGCGGAAATAGAAGGAAAATAAGGGACACCAAGTCACACACAGCTCACTTGTGGCAGAGCCCTTGCATATGGCTCCCAGGCTCAAGTTTCAGCTTGTGGCTCCATGCATCCAGAGACCAAAGTAGTTTTCAGTGGCCTAGGGCAAAAGTGAAGAAAATAAGGACAATAAAGCTAAATTTATTCCGGTTAAAGGACTGTCTTTCATCTGGGATTATGTCCTTTCTTTTATGAAATGATGGACTTGAAAATTTTTTAAAATATCCCTACTTGGGGGCTGGGGAGATAGCTCAGTGGAATAAGCACTTGCCTGGCAAGCGCAAGGGCCTGCGTTCAATCCCTGGCCCCACAAATAAATAAATAAATAAATAAATAAATAAATAAATAAATAAAAATAAAAAAGAAGAAGAAAAGTCCCTATTTGGCAGAATAACAAGTTAATAATCTTATGTAGTCGTCAGAGCGTTTTGAGACATTTACCAAAGCACGAAATCCGTGAGTCTGGGTACCATCGTAGCTCCTCCCTTCTAGCTCTGGGTTCAGACGGGAGGAATCTGGGGTAGATGGAGAAATCAGGAGCCTCAAACTAGGTCCTTGAGGAGCAGCCCAAGGCTCTTCCCAAGATTGGGCTTGAAGGCACGGCCAGCTAGAATCAGGAGCACTGGACTAGGAGTGAGCAGGCTGAGTTTGGCCTCTCCCACTGTCAGAGATGTGGTGACAGCTGGCAGATGACTAGATCTTACAATGGCACTGGTTTCCTTCCACACAGAATGACAGCAGCTCCACCTGCCCACCTCACAGGGTTGACTCTAGAATCAAATGCTTGGTAAATTACAAAGTGTTTTAGAGAATAGGCGGGTGTAGTGGTTTTCATGTTTCTATCTTCCCATCCTGGGCTCACACTTCTCTTGGACACTGTGCTCCTGGTCTCTCACTTTCCTGCTCTAGTTTTTGGGCCCTGAGGAAGACACACTGAGGGAGTGGACCTGTTCTGTAAGAGCAGGTCAGCCACCCTGACAGTTCCTTTCCCCATGACCCTGGGCTGGCAACACAAAAATGCACCCAAGTTAAGACCAGGGAACTCTGTAAAAACAGTGCACTTATAGGGAGCCGGGCTGGGCATTCTCACAAGAGTTTAGCATCTCTAGTAGTAAGATTCACAGTCTTCTCTCCAGCAAGCACTGGGATAAATATTTTTTTGTACTGGGAATCAAACTCAGTAATCATGCCTGCCGGGCAGGCACTGTGCTGCTGAGCTGCATTCCATGCTGAATATTTTCATGTAGAACTTCAACAGAAGCGCTATGAAGTGCTCTTCTTCCAAGAGCTCTACACTGTAGGTTTTGTCATTGCCCCCATTGTCAGGACATGGCTGCTTCAAGTGAATATAGGTCCTGTCACACAGGCCTTGAATGGTGGATTCAGTACTGAGCCCCAACAACAGAAAGCCTGGAGAGCCTGAGTGTGCAGGCTCCCTGTGCTGTGCCCAGGTCGGGAAGAGTGGAGGTTTGTAGGGCTGCAGTGGGGGCAGAGTACTCACAGCATATATGGAGGGTGGGGTGTGACATAGAAAGCAAGAGGCAGGGACCTTCTGGGCAGCTGCCAGCAGTCACCTCCTTTTAGGTGGCTCAGCCTCTCCACACATGCCCCACAATAATAATGCAGTGTGTGCGTGTGTGCATGCGTTTTGTGTGTGTGTGTGTGTGTGTGTGTGTGTGTGTGTGTGCTCACCAAGTGCCAGATGCTGCTCTGAGGACTTGTCAAGCCTTCCTTCACTTGGTTTTAACAACCCTGTGAAGTAGGTGCCATTGTTGGGCCCATTTCTCAGATAAGGAGGCAGAGGCACAAACTGTTAATAACCTGCCTGGATGCAGATAGTTAGGCTAGTGCTCTCTAACTTGCCTGCTCCTCAGAGAGGCAGCCAGCAGTAGCAGCTCAAGACCCTCCTTCCCTATTCTCTCTCCTTGGGGGAGCTTCACTGGCAGTCCCTGCTGTGGGATATATGCCAGATGCTGAGGATAGCAGGGAATTAGACCTCCCATACTCTGAAAAACTTGAGCATGAAAGCTGGCTGTCACCAGGTAAAGTGAATGATAAGTGCTGCTGTCCCTCTGAGAGAACCCAGCATCAAGCAGCCACACCCAGCTCTAACCAGTGCCTACAGGCAAAGGCTTCTCAGAGGAAGAGACTTACTTTGAGATAAGAAAGATGAGTAGAAGAATGGAAGCATTCTGGGAAGAAACATTAGCAAGGGCTAGGTCCCAGAAGTAGGGCCAAATATAACTCTTGCAAAGGACAAGGAGTCAAAGGAGTAGGTGCCTAGAGGACCCCAGGATGGTACATTAGCAAGGCCAAGCTATTCCTCAGCACCAAGCTGAGGAGCACCCACTTCCTGGGGAAGGAACCAAAGGCGAGTGACAAATGAATTCAGATTTTAGAAACTCTTCTGAGATTGGCATGTCAGAATGATGGGGGAAGGCTCTGGCAGAGAACCCTAGGGTGCCATCCCATGTGACTATCTCTGTCCTCTGCCTTCCTCCGAGGCCAGACTCCTGAGTGCCTCCTCCACAGCTATCCACAGCCCTGCCCACAGCCTGGCTGCTTCAACCTGGCCCTGGCTGGGAGCCCTGGGACTTTGCCTGTAGGGAAAGCTCCACAGGCTTATGCAAACCCCGGCCTGCTGAGCTGGGGGTGCCTTGGAGGCAGGGAGGATAGGGGCAGGCCCTACGGCTGTCTGGAAAGGGGGCCTGAGAACAAGTGCTTGAGGCCTTGGGAGTCTGTGAAGGGCCCCACAAGCATTGTGCCAGGATTTGGCTCACTTGATGGCAGAGGCCTCTGGAGCAGGGGCCGGGTGCATTAGCACCAGCTCCTCCCTTTTCTTGTACCTTAACAGGATGTGGAAATCACCATCTTCACCCAGCTCCCTCTTTCTTCCATTGGTAAACTGAGCCTCCAAATTGGACGTGGACTAAATCCAGATCCGTGGTGAAGTGCAGACCATAACTCAGGCTCAGTCCAAGAGTCGTAAATGTCCCCAGTCAAGATAAATAATAGCAACCTTTTTGTAGAGCATGACCCAGGCAGGCCTAGGCTCAAGTCCCCTCTGGGTAGTCTTAGGAAGATGTTTTAACTTCTCTGAGCCTTAGCCTCTGGTCTGCCATGCTACCAGGTACTGGAAGGCATCACCTTCCCTCTTGAAGGTTCACAAAGCACTACGAAGCATACCTGGCCCATCAGAGGGTTTAATTATTGCATACTCAATAAAGCCTATTTCTTGTAATAGGTCTAGAAGAGATAACTTATACCATTTTACATTGAGGCTCAAAAGGAGAAATCGCTGGTTCAAGGTTGTTCTGCTGAGATGGGCCTGACACCAAGGCATCCAGATACCTGTCCAGGACCCTCAAATACAGCCCATTTTGAGTTTGTATTCTCCATGCAGATCCAATAATATTCCAGCAAGACCCATCAGACAGCTGGGCTGAAGCTGTTTGTATGCTGTAGGCTGGGCTGGCCTGCTGGCTGGAACTCAGCTCACACCAACCCCCATGCCCTGTGCTCAGGCCTGGCCACAGCTGCTGCCCCGAGGAAGGAGACCTTCCCACTTGCCCTCCTGTATCAACATTCTGGGCTAGGCTGGCCAGGAGGGGGCTGCCTGTTGCGTGGCATGATGACCCCCTTCCCATGATGGGCCCACAGCATCTAATGCCCCTCCCATGATAGGCATGGGAATGGGCCCTGGACTGGGAGAGGGATTTGCACTCACCTAATCTGGTGCTGTAGCCCTCCCTCTGTCTTGGCCAGGGCCGTGGGAGAAGTTTGTCCCTTGTCCCTGCCCCATGCCCAGTGGCCCCAGCCAGATCTCTGGCACACACCCAGCTTGCTGCTTGGGCCTGTCCCCTGCCCTTTTTCATGCTCCCCACCCTCCCACCATTTGGGCAGAATTGGGACTTACAGGCACGAATGCGAGAGTATTTGGGAGTGATGTAAGTGCAGTGTTGTGCAGCATTTAGGGCTGGAGGATAGGACCTGTCAAGTTTTAGGGACAGTGTGGGGCAGAGGATCGGTTGGGCTACAGAGGTAAGAGCGTTTGGGGCTAATCCTGGGCCACCCCTTCCTGGAGAAATTTGGCTACAAGTCAGGGAGGCAAATGTGTGTGCCATGCTCCCCCCCTCCCCAGGGTGGTAAACACTGCTGTCACCTAGGAGACTAGTCCAAACATCCCGGCCCCCCACGGTTATTTATACCAGGACTCACTTTCCTTCTCCAGTGGCATGGTCTGGCCCCTCTCTCCAGCTCTGAGCTGGGTAACCTGAACAGAAACTCCTGCTCTGAACAAAACTACTCAGAGCTCGGTGGGGACTGGGTACCACCACCTTGGATCATGCCTATCCTACTGGAGGCCCTGATCTCTGGATCAGAAAACAGCTCCCAGGCCTTGGGAGGCTGATGGAGGACTTAGGAGGAAAGCAAAGGCTTTGGGCCTATGCCGTGAATTTGCTCTAACCTGTGTGTGACTGTGGTCTCTGAACCCTGTGTAGCTTAGTGAGTCAGGGTTAGAGCTGTCATCCTGCCTTGAGCAGTTCTGGTTCTTTTAATGAAACATGATAAAGAAGCACGGTACTTATATAAAACAGATCAAAGCAAGGCTGACTGACTAGACTACAAGAGGGGGGCCCAAATCTGTGCCCTGCCTGTATCTCACTGAATACTGGCCTAGAACCTGCTTATGGTCCTCCTCATTCTGGAACATGTTCCAGGTAATCCTGGGTGTTACAGCCACCCAGCTGATTGGCAGTGTCAGAATGTAGATGAGGCCTGCACAGCACCCTGAGGCATCAGAAGGAGGGAATCCAAGGTCCCTCCTGGTGAGAGATGGGCCTGGTGTGTGTGGGAAGAGAATGGGAGCCTAATGGAGGCTGAGGACCAGAGGGTAGGAAGCAGGAGCTTGTTGTCTCCTCCCTGTCAGATTCCAGCATGGTACTCCAAGAATCTCAGTTCAAACTTTGTCTTTCAGGACCATTATGAAGGTCTGTCTGTCAGGAAGAATAGAGCATACTTTATTTAACAGCTTGTTAACTTGATTTAAATATTTAGACTTACAGAATGTGGGTCTCTATCTGTGCTGTCTCCCCTCCTCTCCACTGTTACAGTGGAGCTCACATCAGGTCTTCCTCTACGACTCTCCTGCAGCTGCCCTAGGACAGCCTTCTACAGAGCCCTCAGGCTTCACAGGACAGGGTAAGGGTGCTTGTGCTTCACTGTGCCAGTGCTTTCTGAGCAGCCACGTGGCCCAGCCACAGAGATGTGGAATTCAGCCTGGCATACCATAGACTCTACAGTGTAGAGGATGGGTCTTAATGGGGGAGGGGGATGTGGGTAGAGGGGCAGAGGTAGGAAAAATCTCAGCACAGAAAGGAATGATGAGGGGATCTCTGGGGCTACCGGAGAGACCTAGAACCCCAACCAATGGCTGGAGAGATGCTTCCCTGCAAAGTGGTGCAGGGATTCGAGTGGGCATGAGATCCCAAGAGGAAAGAACATAGAAGTCAGCACTGTGGAAATGCACAGGGCAATGCTTTTGGGGTATACAGCCTGCAGTGCTGGTCTGAAAAGCTTGGTTGGGTTTTTGGTCTTTTCTTTTTAAAAGTTTCACTACGTAGTTCAGGCTAGACCTAAACTCATTATGTAGCTCAGGCCAGCCCTAAACTTGACAGTGAGCCTCCTAATGCTGGGATTTCAGGCATGTGGCATCACATCCTGCTTAGCAATTGAGTAGAAAGGAAGGAGCCACTGTGGCTTCACCAGTGAGGGAGAGGTACTCAGACTGCAAGACAGGTGGACTTGGGTAGTGCTGTACCTCCGGTGATCAGTCAAGAGGCTGGCTGAGGGTGGGGTAGGGCTGGGTCCTCAGGAGTAGGAGATAGGGGACCTAGGAAAAAGAGTGATCTGAACTCTCCTTTCTGGGGTTGTACCTCCTATCTCCTGTCTCTTGTCTCCTTATCCCACCATTCCACAGCCCTGGGGCTACCTTTCCCCAGAAGTAGAGCCCTTTATACAAGGGACCAGAGGGAAGGCTTCCCTTGGATAAGAGGTGTTCCTGGGGCAAAGGGATCCATTCATTCATTGGTTTAGTCATTCCCTCACTCAGTATATATTCATAGAGAACCTACATTACACCAGGTGTTCCAGGTGTCAGAGAGAGCCATGAACAATCCTGGGCATCACAAGCTTGCATTATCACCAGGAGGGAGGACCAGCAACTGTGTCTTGACACCAGGGCCCATCCTCTGCCTTTGCCTGTGCTGGAGGCCAGGGGCCCTCCCATCCCACTGATTCGCATCAGGCATCTTTGATCAGCATCTGCTTCTCTGGACACTGAGTGACCAGGAGGGGCCCCATGGGTAGAAAGAGACTGGGCTGGAGAGTCAGGATCCAGTCATTTCCACTCACTTGAAATAGACTTTGAGCTCCTTACTAGAAAGTGTGTAGCCCTGGTTTGTCTTTGCCTAGTGGGGCTATGGGCCCTTGTGAGAGCCTGAGAAAGGGAGGGGTGGGAGATACTGGTCAGCTCCAGGATTCCCATTAGTGAACTACTCCTTTGGCTATGGTGGGAAGTGGAGGGTTGCGCGTATTAGCACCATCAACACAAGATGGCAATCGCTAGTTAATCATCATCAACCTGTTGTGGGCCAGCCTCATTATCTTCTCAGTTCTTTCCTCGCATGCAGTTCTTTTTGGTGAGTGTATCTTTCCTCCTCGTTTTTCGGGTGAGGAAACTGAGTCTCAGGTGAAATGACTTGCTTGAGGTCACACGTGACATCTGACATCCAGAGCCCTTCCGGACGGTGCTGTGAGGTGCTGCCTGGCCCCTGCCCATCCTGGGCACTCAGCCTAACAGTGGAAACCCAGCCTTAGACTCTCCACAAGCTCCCTCCTTAATCTCTTGAGAGCTGGAGCCGCCCAGAACACTGGGTCCAGCGACACTGGCCAGGGCAGTAGCAGGACTGGATCAGGCCAAGACTCAAATCTGGAGCCATAGAACCTCGGCGTCCCGGGACACATAGTGCGCCCCACCTGACCTTGGTGGGTGGGCGAGCCGCGGACACTTAGGGTGTGGCATCTTCCCTCTTGGCTTCTGGCTTCGGGGACGCGGCGGCAGCTTCACACTTTCCGCTTGGCCCGCTGCTCGCCTTTCAGGCCGCCGTGTTTTCAATTGTTAATTTGGAAACGGAAAAAGAAGCCGGTCGGGCGGGGAGGTAACCCGAGCTGCTGCCCGCCCCACCCCCTACAGAGCCTGGTGCCCGCGAGGCCCCGCCCCACTCCGCCCCTTCCAATGTGCTCCGCCCTCAGCAGGCCCAGCGGCCGCAACTCTGCCCTGGGTTGAGGGAGCCCCGAGGCCGAAGCTCGAGGAGAGGTGCGCGGGGAGGAGTGCCCCAGGAGCCCTTTTCCCCCAGGATCCGCGCCTGTTGTCAGCCTCCAGTATGGGGAGGTGAATCCAAGTCTTACAAAGGCTTCATCCGGTCAGACTTACCCCAATCTTTTGCTTTTTTCCCGTGGTTAATGAATTGGAAGTTCTGCTTCAGTCTACCCGTACTCCTCCTGATGCCATTATTCAATTGTGGGAGAGTTTTGGAGTCAGAAGGAAATTCCCATGCAAATGAAATATAAAAGACCCTCTTCCAGAAACTGCAGAACCTAGAAGTCACAGAGGAAAGCTGGGCATTGCTGATGAACCATGGAAAGCAAGACTTCCTGTCACCAAGGAGTGAACTGAAGCTCAGACAGTTCCAGAGCCAGGAGAAAGAACGTGTGACCTGGCTTTCTAGATCTGCTCACGCCCCTGTGCTTCTCCCTCTGTCGACCCCAGTCCTGGCACCTTCTTAGTGACCTAGCAGCCTCCTGCTTTGGGGGACTCTGGATCCTCAGGAGCTGCAGGTGGGATAGCGTTCCCTTCTGAAGCTGAGTAAACTGCAGGCTAGGTGGTCCCCTGCTGCTAGCCTAAGATCCTCCCACTTCAGCTGTGGAATAGGCTTAGAGCAGCCCAGCTCCTAGGGCAAGGTCCTGTAGTAAGCCTTTCTCAGCTTTCAGGGTTCACTGGATTCATTCTATTTGGCTGGTTCTGGGTTTGAGGTTCCCACCAGGAGCCCCTGTAAGCAGCTGCACCAGGTGTGGCCTGTGCGTTTGCATCCTGCTTTGCTTACTGCGGCAAAGGCCCTGGAACTCCTCTCCTTCAAAGCCACAAACCACACTGGGTGGGGTCCTCAGTGGCTAAGTTTGCAAAACTCCCAGGCTGGGCTCAGACCTGGTACCTGAGCTTCCCTGAGGGCCTTGCCCTTCCTGGTATTCCTGTTCTACCCTGTCAGCTCTCATTGGTGCTCTCTCAGCTCTGGGAGTCCTAAGAACCA
Organism: Myocastor coypus; assembly: GCA_004027025.1. Classification (NCBI taxonomy): domain Eukaryota; kingdom Metazoa; phylum Chordata; class Mammalia; order Rodentia; family Myocastoridae; genus Myocastor; species Myocastor coypus. The sequence goes on from PVJA010009532.1 coordinate 22,878, forward strand.
AGCGGCTGGGACAAAGCTCTTTCTCTGTCTTAGAATTTTCCCTCTCTTCCCCTCCTTTCTTTGTGCAGGTTCTGCTGATTCAGAGAACAAAGGCTACTTAGAGGTGACCCTGACTCCTGTGGGGCTCATGTAGCTAGGAAGCTGGGGAATCCTGGAACCCAAGGCCACTGTGACAATCAGCAGGGAGGGCAGGAACAGGTCCCATCCTGGCCCCAGGATGAGGGGATTTTTAAGTTGGAGTGAGAGATTCCTACCTGTGTCCTGCCAGAGAAAGAAGAAGTCTAAAGATACTACCTTAGAATCTGGGTAATCTGGAGGCTGGGCCCAGCTCTGTCTTGAGTGTGGTGTGATCACAGGAGGACCAGGTGCCTCTCTGGGAATCGGCTTCCCCATATATAAATTAGAAGACTGGTGGCTCTCTATAGACAATCCTTCATTGCCACAATATAGCCATTATCTAATCACATCTTGCCACCTCTACTTTCCTTGAGCAAATCACTTGTCAGCTCTTGCTAGGATTGTGTCAGGTGGGGCAAATGCCCTCCCATTCCAGGTTCTTCTCCCCTCTGAGGCTTGGGGATCTTTTGCAAACACAGTGGATGTGTAACTCACAACTCTTCATCTGCCTGGAGTAAAAGCCAAACTCTGTGTCCAGGTTTGGCTTTACTCTCACTGCCTCTCTGCCTCTCTGCCTCTCTGCCTTTGCCTCTTTGTACCATCCCTCTTCACTTCTCTGGGGGACTGTTCCTTCCTTGGTAGTTGTGGAGCAACACACCCAGCACCCTTCTAGCTCTGGTCTTTCCCTTCTGCTCAGGGCCCTCTTCTCCAGATGTGTAGAAAGCCCACCTCTTCTCCCAAATGCTACTTTCTCAAAGCTGCCTTCTTTAACTGCCCTCTACAAAGTACTTTCCCATCCCATCAGACTTCTTTGTCTCCCTTTTTTGCTTAATTAATCTTCAGCATCATCTGATAGTTCTGACCTTTATTTGCTTATTATTCATCTACTTCCCTGAGAATATGACAAGCTCTTCGTGCCTGGCCCCCAGTGAGAGTTCAGCAAATGGTTCCTAGATGGGTAGGTGGGCACCATTGCTCTGGGGTATATGTGGTTTCCTCATAATCCCTTCTGCTTCAGGAAGGACTGAGGTGTGCAGCCAGGAGAAGCCAACAGGGCATGCTAGGAGAGGATGGTATCACTGAATGAGTGGCCTCTTTCAGGACTCTTACTCAGAACCCATATGGATCAGCAGAAAGCATGCAGGGTGAGAAGGATTGGAACTCTGGGTCTCTAGGGGGTAACTATTCAGAGCTTTTCACATGTAGGGGTGCAATCTGTGATAAAGGTGAGCAAAGAGGAGGGGGATGGGATTAAGGGAACAGGTGGTGGTGGTCCACCTAATCCAGTCTGGTTAGGTGAAACAAGAAATGGGGGAACAACAGCTTCGCCTGCTGTGGCAAGGACCAGGTCTGGTACTAATGGAGTGCCAGATGTCAGGCTGGAGAACTGGGGGTGAAGTATAAAGTGGCCTAGGGGATAGGGCTTCTTTGCAACTATTCTAAGAAGCCTGGGCCTGAGCTCACAAGTTGGTAGATTTCACACAGAAAGAAAAGAAAAGAAAAAAAGAGAAGAAAAGAGAAAAAAGAGAAGAAAAGCAAAGCAAAGCAAAGCAAAGCAAAGAAAAGAAAAGAAACAGCAGCTCTTTTTTCAAATGAAATCTGTGCCAAATCCACTGTGTAAACCTGGGCTACCAGGAGGCACATGGAGCTGCTCAGTGGAACCAAAGAAAGGTTTCCATTGCCAAGTTAAGTTTCTCAGACCCTGGCTACCTAAATTCCAGCCCTTAGTTCCCCTTCACTTTAATAGTCTTCTGCTTGGGAGACCTTATGACTCCCTGTTGGAAAGCCGGAACTACTTGGCCAGCCTCAACAGATGGTTGCCCCCGCTGCTGTGTTTAACCCGGGCTTGTATTGACAGGTTGCTCAGCTCACTCACCTGGCTAAGTAGATAGTCTGGCTGGCATGGCAGAAGAAAGCAGAAAGAACAGAGTCAGGGGTTTTGAGGCTGGTCCAGGTGGAACAGGCTAAAGCCATTACTCATTGTTTTCTGTTACTATAACAAAATAACTAAGGCTAGGTATTTCATAAAGAAAAGATTTATTTAGCTCACAGTTCTGGAGGCTCAAGGGCATGGTGCCAGTCTTGATTCGGCTCTGGTAAAGACCTCAAGGTATATACCATCACAATCACGGATGCAAATATGAGAGTAAGAGATCATGTGATGAGAGAGGAAGTCAAAGGCTGGAGCTAGAGGAGAATTAGTCCTATCCTACGTCACACCCCCAGTGATCTGACCGCTCCCATAGACCCTGCCTCCTAAAGGTCCCACTACCTTTTAACATGGCCACATTTACAACATATGAACCCTTAGAGGGCAAATCACACACAAACCAGAGTATTCATTAAATGCCTTCCACAGAAGACATCATTTTCTATGTCCTGTGGAACTGAGGCCACTTGAACTATTAGCTTAAGAAAAATCATCATGTGCTGTTGGAAGATAGCTGTGATATGGAAAGAAAAGAATGTTGTGGGCTCCCTGGCAGGAAGCACCCCTGCGATTTGTGGAAAGGAGGAAGGGAGAGGAGACCAGGGCAGTGAAGTATCAGTGCTCCTGCTCTCTGCACTTCTGCCAGCTTCCCTTGGGGAGAAGAACTCGATTGGCTCCTCCACCCTGGAGATGGATCCTGGTTGGGTCAGCGTTTGGCCCTGCACGAATCAGTGGCATGAGGACGGAGGCATGGAGCCATCACAGGGCTGCCATGCAGTGCTGCTGTTTGTTCCTTGCTAAGGGACTCAGCTAGAGGCTCTGGTGGCACCCAAATCCATGTCTTCGGGGTATGTCAGTCCATAGCAAGGGATGGCTGTTTCTATGGGGCCAGCTAGAGGAGTCAAAGTTTTGTAACTCTTCAAACTGATGGGAATGCATTTTACTAATTGCTCCTCCAAGAGGGGCACTTTTTCATAGTTTGCACTATGTGCTGGAGGCTGCTGTCCCCCTAGGGACGTCTGCAGGCTGTCTCTGTCCCCCGACCCCATTGCTAGGCAGCCATGAAGCTGAAAGGACCTTAGCTATATCACTGATTTGTCTCCCACATTTGTGTGTGGACAGGGAAATGGAGGCTCCATGAAGACCTCATCCTACCCTGAGCCCCCACCAGGCCTCTGACCCTAAGAAGCAGCAGCGCACAGCACCAGCCCCAGTGCGGGCCCTGAGTCACATGCTCTTGCTTCTTTTGCCATATTTAGAATCACTGGATCAGGGGAAACTTCTCCCAGCTCCTGAGGATTCTTGGAAAGGGCCTTATGCTGAGGCCTGCTTGCTGCCCCTCCCCTTATCCCCTGCAAGAGAAAGTCAGGGCCACACCCTCTAGCAGACTGTGGGGTCCTCCAGGCCCCTCTGTACCCCATTCTGAGGAAGAGCCTGTTAAAGCTGACTGAAGCCCTTTGTTTAGTATCAGCTCTGATTTAAAGTTCAAGAAGTCTCTTTAGGGGTTGAGCGTATAGTGGCACATGCCTGTAATCCCTGCACTTGGGAGGCTGAGGCAGGAGGATCGGTGCAAGTTTGAGACCAGCCTGGGCTATAATAGTGAGCTCAAGGCCAGCCTGAACTGCATAGTGAGACCCTGTGTCAAAAAGACAGGAAAAAAATAAAAAGTTTCTTCAGGCAGGTGGCTGATAGGGATCTTGGCTTCTAATCCCCAGGAAGGAGCTGTGGCTAAATGGGGACAAACTGGCCCCAGATCCCTCTAGCTGAGATAAGACAGAACCCAACCTTTGGGGTCTGAGTATGGGGAACAGGGAAGGCTGGTGGCTAGGCAGGACCCATACAATGGACAGACTCCATCTGGGGAAGGGGCTTTGGAGGAAGGTGAGGGAGGCCCTGGAGGGTGGGCCAGAGCCTCGTGTACAAAAAAGACTTTGGTCTTGGTGGGGGTTAGTGTCCCCTTATCCTTACACAAATGGCCTAACCCCTGAGTAATCAAACTTAAAAATAAAAATTGAGCAAAATCTCCAAATGCTTGTGTTTAGTACCTAACATATTCCAGGACTTTATGCCTCCCGTTGGCGCTGGGGATAGTGGCTGTGCTCTCATGGGAACCCTTCCCTGTGCATCGTTAGCTCCCTCTCCCCCATCTACTTTTTTCAGACCTGCCACCCTAACCTGCTCCACCCCTGCAAAGGGCCTTTGCCTCCTCTTCTCAGAGCCTCATGGACACAAGCGCTTGGTCCCATCCCCCATCCCAAACCCATCTCCCCTTAACCCAGACAGTTAGGGGGAAGCTTCAAAGATCTTCCTGCCCGGCAATAGCCCACCTGCCCCAGATCTCAGCCTCTTATCTCCAGGGATCCCACCCCATCACTGTTGCCTCAGTTTCTCCTCTCTCCTGCTCTTCTCCCTCCTTGCCCAGCTACCTCTGCCTCTTTGCAATCTGATGTCTTTAAATAGCCCTATCTTGTTTACTATCTCCACTTTGTCACTGTTCCTCCCCTTTCTCACTCCATCTGGACTTACTCCATTCCTCCCCTTCTTCTGAGGCTGCTTTGGCCGAGGCACTCAAGTAACCAACATGTCACCAAATCAAGCTGCCATTTTTAAGGCCGATCTCACTTGACCTCTCAGTAGCACTTGGCACTGCTGTCCGCTCCCTCCTTGAAACACTTGCTTCACATGACCTGCTGACTCCTCTCTCTTCCGGTTTCCTCCTGTCTCAGGCCGTGCTGTCTGGATGGAGGGCCTTTCTTCTCTCTGTGATGCTAGAGTTCCTCTGGGTCCTCATCTAAACTCACCATATGCTGGTTGGACTGTCTTAGCTCTTCCCATGACCTCAGTTACCACCTCAGCCCCGATGTTCCCCCAGGGTGTGTTTACCCAGTGTCTGTTCCCAGTCAGCATGCCACAGTGGAGCTCCTCTTTCTACACCTGCACCTCTCCTGTTTCCCAAGCATTTATCTGTAGTGCCTTCATCCATTCATTGTCCTAGCCAGAAACACAGGAGTCATCCTCTCTCTCTTATGACCTGCGTTTGCAGCTAATCACCAAGTCCTGTTTCCTACATCTTTCTTCAGTCCCTTCACTTCTCTTTGTTCCCTGTTGCCACCATCCTGGTCCAGGCTACCACTGCCTCTCAGTTGATTTGTAGAACTTTCTGCCTACATTTCTGTCTCACTGCTCTAGTCAGTGGTCCACACTGCCCCTGAGTGATGGTCCTGAAACAAAGCACAGGGCCATTCCCATCTTCAAATTCTTCTGACCCAGATCTGCCTTTTGGTTAGCAGAGGGAGAGCATAGTTACAGCCAGACATACGTGATGGAGAAAGATGTTTCAAAAAGCAACCATTGGTCTGTCTATTGAAAAGATTACAGAGGACTGAGGCCAGGGAGCTTCTGTGTATGTGCCATCTACATAGTGTGCGAGTACAGATGGAGAGACTGAGGCACCAGGGGAGCCAGGGACAATTCTTGGGCAGTCCCTATGTTTTGTGTGATGAAACCACGTATTGGCCTGGCACCCCTAGCTCAGGGCTTCTTGTGCCTGTCTTTTCCATCCTTAAGCTTCAGATGTTGACTTCCCTTTTGCTGCCCTCAGACTGGTCATCTGTGCGAGGAACAAGGCTGAGGTGGCTGAACGGCCAGCTGGTGCTGGACTCCTAGCCCTAACTCTGCTGCTGTCACAGTGGGATCCTGAGCAAGTCTGTTGGCCCTGAGTCCTATTGTCTCACCTGGAGGATGAGGATGGTCAGGTGCCTGGAACATTAGATATTCTCTGTCAGACTAAGTACATTCCCAGAAAAGGAGTTGAACATTTAGGGGTAAAGAAATTCCCAGCTTGCAGATTAAGGTAAAATTTGTTGGTGGTTTTTTGTTATTGCTATTGTTGTTTATTTGTTTGTTTTTTTCCTGTACTGTTACTGAACACCAGGGATATTCTACCATGGAACTATATCCCTAGCCTTTAAAAAAGTTTTTTCATTTTATTTATTTATTTATTTATTTATTTATTTAGACAGTGTCTCACTAAGTTGCCTGGGCTGGCTTGGAACTTTCAATCCTTCAGCCTTAGCCTCCTGAGGAGCTGGGATTACCGGTGTGCACCACTGCTCCTAGCCAAATTGAGAGACTTTGAAAGCAGCACCTGCCAAAAGGGATACTAAGGTCAGGAGCCTTCTTTGGAAAGCTGCTGGGGAGCCTCACTAGTTGGGGACAGACAGATATGATTGGAGCTATGGCAGCATTTTCAGTGGGTACAGATGGGGTGTTTTGGTTTGTGACATGGTGTTTTGATTCATTTAATGTATATTCTTATTATTTGTTTTTTCAGTCTTTCAACAGTGCCATGAAACCAGTGTATCTAGTATGCAAGCAGGGCAGAAAGAGATTGCTAAAGGATGTGGCCATTATTTTGGAGCAAGGATGGCTCCAGAAAGCCTGTCCAAGGGCAGTGATGTTTAAGCAGAGACCTAGATCAAGGCAGTAAGGGAGCAACTGTCAGAATAAACAGCAAAGCAAGAGCAAAGCTTAAAGATAGAACTAGTTTGAGTGTGTTCCAAAAATGATGAGGAAGCCAGAGGGTGAAAGTGTAGTAAGTGAAGGGGGAGGGTGGAAGGATCAAATTCAAGAGGTGGGCTGGGGGCCAGGCTTTGTAGGCCTTGCTGGACATGAAGGATTTGACCTTCACTCTCCAAGTGTAAGGGGAAGTCAGAGGTGAGTTTCAGGGAGACTGACAATGTCCAGCTCTGCGTCTTCGGAAGTTCCTTCTGGCTACTTTGAAGAGGCTGGCTCTGTAAACATGAGATTGGAAGCAGGGACCTCACCTGGGCCAGATGGTAATGGCTTGGTCAGGATGGCGAGAGCTGTCCAGGTGTGTGTTTGGACAGTAAAGCGGACAGATTTTCTTTTCTTTTCCTTTCTTTCTTTCCTTCTAACTTGGTACAGGGTCTCACTACACAGCCCAGTATCATAGTGATCTGTGATCCTCCTGTTTTTACCCTCTCCAGAGCTGGGATTATAGGCATGGGCCACCATGCCCAGACTCGGTGACTGGCTAAGCACATCCAAGGCAGGGCCAGCGTGGCATGTGGTGCTGGGGATCAGGCCTGAGTCCCTATGCTTGCCTAAGTAGGTGCTTAGTCCACTGAGCTATCTTGCTGGCCCTTGACAGATTTTCCTATGGAGCAGGATTTAGAGGGTCAAGGAGAGGAACAGTGTAGTATAACTTAGATAGCCTGATTCTCTGGACACCATGACTGGTAGGATGGAGGAGAGGCAGATCTGAGGGCACACCTAGCGTTTATATTTGAACATATTTGGTTTGGGAGTATAGACACCCAGGAAGCTTTGTGAAGTGGGCAGGTGACGGGCGAGGTGTGTCGCCTGAGAGAAGCTGCTGTACATTCAAACTTCAAAGGACAAAGGCTCTTCTTATAGCAAGGAGTGGAGGCAGGATTAAGAGTAATTTTTTTTCCTGTTTACACTTTTAAGGACATTTTTAATGCACATTAGTTATTATCCAAGAAGCCTGCTTTCATCTTAAAAAAAAAAAAAAAAGATTACGAAATACAAATTATATTATTTTATTTATTTATTTATTTATTTATTTATTTATTGTCTTTTTGAGATAGGGTCTCACTATGCAGTACAGGCTGGCCTTGAGCTCATTTTTCTAGCCCAGGCTGGTCTCGAACTTGCACTGATCCTCTTGTCTCAGCCTCCCAAGTGCTAGGAGGAAACACAAATTTTATTTTATTTATTTTTATTTTTTTATTTTTTTTGTCTTTTTGAGATAGGGTCTCGCTATGCAGTTCAGGCTGGCCTTGAGCTCACTTTGGTAGCCCAGGCTGGTCTCGAACTAGCACCGATTCTCCTGCCTCAGCCTCCCGAGTGCTGGGATTACAGATGTGCGCCACCACGCCCGGCTGGAAATACAAATTTTAAAAAAAGCAGATTTATGTAATTTTTTCAACTCTTGATACCTAGATTTAAACAGTGAGATGACATTGTCCTTGAAGCTTTATGATCTGCCTTTCTCACTTAGCCTATAGTGAAGCAGTGTGTAGATCAGCAATTATTGCTATGGCAAGAAAGAGTTAAGGAAAAAGAAATTTTAAAACATCCAATAGGAAACGCCCTCACTGCCCACTGACACCTGAGGCCTGAGGGCCTTGGAAAAACCGCTGAAGGGTTCCTGCAAGGGTCAGATGAAGCCCAAGAAAGCCTGTTTCCTGGAGGAAGGTGCTGGGTGAGATGGCCTTGAGGGGGAGCCTTTCCTGCTGTAGACTCAGAACTGTCACTAGCCTCCAACCCAGGGGGCCTGGGAGCTGCCATTGTTCTGACTGCCACACCACATGCTATGGCTTTGCTGACTCCAATCTTGGCTAGGACTGTGGAAGGAGGTCTCCTTGCTTGTTCCTACACAGCCCTTTGCCCATGTCTACCACTTGCCTCCTCAACCCAGAGGCATTTGCTGGGGTGCAGCCCCAGGTTTTGTCCTATCAGAAGCTGTGAGTGGGCCAGGGCAGGGCCATGCTTCACAAGCCCTGCCTTACAAATAAAGAGACTGGCTCAAAGAAAGCAGGTGACTTTCCTACGAGCACTCACACAAGACCTCATCTCCAAGCTAGGTCTTTTTGACCTCAAACCCATGTTCTTGCCACATGAAACCTGAACACAAATAAGGCCATGGAAAAACTGACTTGGGCCACATACAGGAGGCCAACCCTGGGAGGGAGTACGGGACACAGAGGTTCTGCAGAGCTGGTGATGTCTGAGCAGGGGTGAAGGGTGCACATGGCTCATGTAATGAGCTGTTTGATGGAACAGAGGCAGGGAGGCTGGGGAAGGCCAGTCCACAAGCAGTTTCCAGAGCTGCCTGTTCCCTGCAGGTCCCTTCAGTGCTCCTGCATGTTTAGCTCGCCTCAGACAGAAGAGTAGAGTACTCCTTAGAGTCTGGCCTTCTGCTCTTGCGTAGCCCAGGCCCTCTCATCCTGCTTGCTTACACCTGTACCTGCTCATAGCCCTCCCTGTCACCCTTCCCTTGGAGTGATGGGATCCCTTGTGTGAGTCTCGCCTGGTCCTAGGGATATTTGAGTGACCTTGGGTGAGCCCTTTTGTTTGACATCAGTTTCTTCAGGTGTGCCACTAAGAATGAGGGTGTCAGATGAGCTAAGCTCTAGAGTTCCTCCCATTTCAAAATGGCCTTTGAAGGGCTACATGGTAGTTTTCCACCACCCAAGGGAGTTCTGTTCTTAAGCACCCAACCCCTCATTGCCTGTTCTCCTTGCTTTGTACCCTGCTCCTTGGATCACTTTTCCTTTGGTAGCTGTCTTGCTATCGAATCCCAGCGAGCCCTCAAGGCATGGGCAGTTATCCACATTCTGAAGATGTGACCATGCTCCTTCTACCTTGGAGTGCTCAGGGATGATGGTCCTGCCCCCAGCCGCTGACTTCTCAAGACAGCTTTAAAACCAAGCTAGATAGCCAGGGATGTAGCCCAGTGGCACAGCGCCTGCTTGGTAATCACAAGGTCCTGAGTATGATCTCAGTACCAAAAAAATAAGCAAAAACCAAACTAGAGATAGGCCACCACTCAAAGGAGGCTGAGCCCTGAGGAATACTGAGTCCATGTGTCTGACTGGCAGCCAGAAAAACTGCCACTCAGAGTTTAATAGCCACCTCTCTGAGCTGCATTTGTACTGAGGTGCCACTGAAAAGGCTGTGGAGTAACTGAGAACTCAGCAGCCAGGAGCTGGCGGGCTGCTGCCTCCGGTGTCCAGCACTGAGCCATGGCTTTGTGGAACTCAGGTTCAAATTCTGCTTTGCAAAGAATTCTCTCCAGATAATTCTTCCCTCGTCCCCAGACTCCATAGCTCCCTGCCAGGGGCTCCTCCGCTTTCTTATTCTCTGGGTCATCTAACCCTCTCCTTCGTGCTACAATTGCAGATTTTTGCTGGTCTTCAGCTGCCTGGTGCTGTCTGTGCTGTCCACTATCCAGGAGCACCAGGAATTTGCCAACGAGTGTCTCCTCATCTTGGTGAGTGCTGGGAGGCCTAATCCCAGGCACTTCTGTGAGTTGGCACCTTTGCGCTGAGGGTGGGTTTGAGTGAAGTTTTTTAGGCTTTGGATCAGAAGCAGATTGCTGGTGAGCGTGGGGTAGCACATGCCTGTAATCCTAACACTTTGGAAAGCTGAGGCAGAATTTCACATTTCAAACTCAGGTCCATCCTGAGCAATGTAGTGACTTACTGAGGTGTTGACTCAACATAAAAAATAAAAGGTTGGGGATGTAGCTCAGGGACAAGGCTCTGGGTTCTAATCCCAACACTGTCAAAAGAGTTTGTGGAGATTGTTGTGCTGTGGTGTTTCTGAACTGGAAGGTATCTCTCTCTACCTCATCCCACACTTCATAGCTGGTGTGAGGGCCACCCTCTGTGAGGTCTGGGTGGATCCAGAAGAGATAGGATAGGGAGCTTTCACGTGAAAGGGAGGTTTCTCGGGTTAAAACTGCTGACTCCTAAACAGAATACATCAAACAGAACCCCTGCAGATAGGCTGCTGATGGACAGCCACCCTTTCTGGTCACTCGGGCTCTAGAATCTTGGGTGGCTGGGAGGTGGGGCTGCTGGTGAGCAGAAAAGTCCAGGCAACTTCTGAGGGCAAGAAGTGGAGGGCAGACTGGCTTTTTTTCCCTCCTATTTGAGACTCAGGAATTTGGGCTGGCCTTGAACTCACCATGTAGACCAAGCCCATGCCACCAGGCCTAACTTTTAGTCTCCCCTTTTGTCTTCTTAGAGGATGTGAAAAGGGTCACCTCCCTCCTAAATCCTTCCAGGTGTAAGAACTTTCAGGAGAAGGATTTACAGAGGTGCCAATGCTCCTAACCAGGGACTCTGGCAGTATTGTGTTTGACCTGAGGCCTGGCCCCCGAGAGTTGGGATCAGAACGCAGGTCCTTGGTCTCACAGGAATTCGTGATGATTGTGGTGTTTGGCCTGGAATACATCATCCGCGTCTGGTCTGCTGGCTGTTGCTGCCGCTATCGAGGATGGCAGGGCCGCCTTCGCTTCGCCAGAAAACCCTTCTGTGTTATTGGTATAAAGCTGACTCCTGACCCCAAGCCCCAGGTTGACCTCATCCCAGAGCCTGAAATGACTTTGGCTCGGGAGACTCCCAAACCCTGTCCCCCTAACCCCACAGCCCCATGCACCCGGACCCTGGGTTCTGGAACGGGCCGGGCTGGTGACCTAGCCACCCTTGCTCTGCAGACTTCATCGTGTTCGTGGCCTCAGTGGCCGTCATTGCCGCGGGCACGCAGGGCAACATTTTTGCTACGTCAGCGTTGCGCAGCATGCGCTTCCTGCAGATCCTACGCATGGTGCGCATGGACCGCCGTGGTGGCACCTGGAAACTGCTGGGCTCCGTAGTCTATGCGCACAGCAAGGTGAGGGAGGCGGTTGTAGCAGCGGCAGGGAAGCAGGGGGTGGGGCTTGCGGGGCGGAGTGGACTTGAGGGGGTGTCTGGGGCGGAGCCCAGGACTGAGGCAGGGCATGGGCGTTGGTTCCTGGCACGAGGTGGATGGGCTTAAGAGTTTTACCCCGATCCTTGCTCATGGCTAGGTGGGGAGCATAGGTGTAGTGTGGACCTGTACTAGATGTAGGGCCCTGCCGAATCCTGAAAGTGGGGCAGATGGGAAGCAAGGTGGGCCTGGTGGTGGAGGAAACCTAGTTCAGTAGGTCAAGGGCAGGTCCTGGGGCCTGGTGATTCCAGAAGAGGTGACAGAGTTACCTTGGAAAAATGGCAAGCAGGGTCCCTGCTGGATACTGGGGAGGAAAATATGCTGATCTTTGAGAATGTGGCCTAGGAGGCTCGGCTCCTCACACCATTTTCCCTGCCCCTGCCCGCCTCCAGGAGCTGATCACTGCTTGGTACATCGGGTTCCTGGTGCTCATCTTTGCCTCCTTCCTCGTCTACCTGGCAGAGAAGGATGCCAACTCTGACTTCTCCTCCTACGCCGACTCACTGTGGTGGGGGACGGTACGTGGAGGGACTATGCAGGGCTGCCCTTCTTCCCAGTACTCTCCTGGAAGAGTCAGCCTGCCCCTGTCCTCTTGCACTAGTGTTGGGATTCCCTGTGACCAGCCCCTGTCTGGTCTTGCTCTGGTGGGCCAGCTTGTGCCCCCTTCTAGCCTTTCTCTTGAGCCCTTTCTCCTGACCAGCCCTGAGGGGAATCAGCTATGCCCCTACAGCCCTCATCACAAAACCTTGTGACCAATGCCTGTGGGCAACCACTGTTGCTGAGGAAAGTTTCCCTGTGATCAGTCTTCCACCTGCCTGGGCCCCCAAGCTCTCGTTGGTGACCCCTGTGACCAGTCCTGTGGGTAACCCATTTGTATCCCCAGATTACACTGACGACCATTGGCTATGGGGACAAGACACCACACACATGGCTGGGCAGGGTCTTGGCTGCTGGCTTCGCCTTACTGGGCATCTCCTTTTTTGCCCTGCCTGCTGTAAGTTCCCCTCTGCTGGGTTGGTGGGGGAGGCCAGGGGCAAGACTTATTCAACTCCCAGTACATATTTTCCTGCATAGCCTGGGGTACCTCAGATGTGCAGGAATGGAGACATCCTTGTAACCTGCTCTGGCCCCACTTCCTAAGTTGCCCTAATCATGCCCTGTACCCCTAGGGCATCCTTGGCTCTGGCTTTGCCCTGAAGGTCCAGGAGCAGCACCGGCAGAAGCACTTTGAGAAGCGCAGGATGCCAGCAGCCAACCTCATCCAGGTACACAGTGCCCTGGAGGCCCTTGTCACAGGGTGATGTAACAGACCTGGTGTACTAACCCCTGTGTCCCGGCTCTGCACACACACCCCTGTGTGCCAGCCTCACAACTGCTATGCACTTTGAAGTTTAGCTAGAGATGTGACTTTTCCAGGTTCACATGCCAAAATCAGAGCTGAGTTGCTGACCGATATTTCAGAATCTTTCCCCTTTATCACATGTCCAGTTTGGGGCTGACCAGAGACATCCCCTTGCAAGCTGTGCCCCAGAAACTTGGCCTAGGATGGGGTCGAGCCTGGATGGGGTGCTTCAGGCCTTGGTGGAGATCCAGTCTGAGGCCCCTCAGCTGTGCAGCCGTCAGTCAGTCTGCTCTGCTCAGACATCTTCATTTAGTCGTTAATTCCCCAAGCATCACACAAATAAAGAGAAGATGGTTTAGGACTGTACTTGCAGGGACACTAACATTTATTGACCATGTGAAAAAGGAGCTAGCCCAGAGACAGAGAAGGAGCAGCCAGAGGAGTGGATGGAATGCCAAGAGCTTGTGGTCTCAGTTTCCCTCAATATGATGAGTGATCTGAGTGGCTGTGGGAGGAGGCCAGGGCTCTGATTTTCTGTGATCCTGTGAATAGATCTTGGCTTCTGTTCAGCCCAAAATATGTGCAGGAGACTCTCTGCAGGAAACAGAATAGGAAATACTGGCACCACCACTTCTGCCTGATCCATACACACTATGTTCTGACCCACCAGCTCAAGCCTGACTGAGTTACTCCTTATCTCTCCTCCCCAGGGTGGAACAATCCCCCACCCCCATCCTGCTGTCCCAGCTGCCAACCCAGACTTTTCTTCTTAGTGTTCCTTGGGACACAATGGCCACTCTCCCGGTGGGTGCTGGCCTTCTGGGGGGCACTGTAGGGGCAGGTGGCTGGCACCATCCGTGCCAAGAGACGGCTGGTATTATGGTACCCATAATTAATGAGACAGCTCTGGCAGCTGCTCCCTAGCCCATGCCAGGGATCTAGGCAAGCAGGAAGTAAAAATATTTCTGTCTTAGGAAGGCACCTGGCCAGTGAGGTCATTGGTGGCAGCCCCTTAAGGACAAGAGGTACCAAAAAAAGGGGGGCACCCTGGGCCCGGTTCTCCTTTGTCCTGCCTAGCAACTGCTGCATCTCCATGCCCTGGCTGATCATGCCACTTACAATTCCTCCCTGGCTCTTTTCCTTATCTGGGGGGAAGGAGGACAGTCCTTCCTTTGTCTGACCTTCATTCTTCTGATGGAGTGAAGGCCTTGTAAGTCCATGGGTACTAAGAAGCTGGGTGGGGATGCTCAGTCCTTAGTATTTCCATGGAAAGTGATAGGCAGCTGGGAACAGTGGGCTGGAGTGCTTTATTTATTTATTTATTTTAATGGCCCAGGGTCTACACACTGGACAGCTCTTTTTAAATTTTCTTATTTTGAGACAGAGTCTCCCTAAGTCTCCAGTTACCCAGACTAGGCTCAAATTTGAAGTTATCCTGCCTTAGCCTCCCAGAGTGCTGGGGTTACAGGCATATGCCACTGCAGGCTGGAGAATGATTCAGTCAGCATTCACTTCCCAAACATCTGTAGAACAACTCTATGTGCCAGACACTACCTGGCACTGAAGATGCAGTGGTGACCAAGACACAGCCCATAGTCCAGCGGAAGAAGACCTTACCCAACCGTAATGAGTTGATGCTTATCAGAGTGACACGGGAGCCACCAGAAGGCTCAGCAAGGGAGCCTAGCATTAAGGGCCCACTGGGCATCAGGCATCCAGCGGTCCATTTAATGTTGACAATGCCCTGTTAGATGAGTGGTGTCCAATCCAGACTACAGGTGAGAAAACAGAGATTCTGAAGCCTTACTCACAAAGGGCAGAGCTGGGTTTATAACTCACGTTTGCCTGATGACAAAACCCTGACTCTTAGCCCTGTGCTACAAGGCCACTGGCTCTGGTGGGATGTGTGTTACCTTGGTGAAGTCACTTCTCTCTAGACCTTGACTAGCATTGCTGGGGGCTATGGAATTGTAACTGGGCTCTGGCTCTGCATAACTCTCAGCTGGCCAGGAATGGGTTCCTTCAGGGGCAGAGGGCTGGTGGGGGGGTCAGGAGGACTCACTGAGGGCCCTACTTCCTCACATTCCTTGTACCACCAGGCTGCATGGCGCCTATATTCCACTGATAGGAGCCGGGCCTACCTGACAGCCACCTGGTACTACTATGACAGTATCCTCCCATCCTTCAGGTAGGTCCTGCTGGGGGTGGGGGTGGGGGTGGGTGGGAGGCTGGCAGTGATGCCACTTGAGCACAAGTGTATAGGGGCTCAGCCCTGGAGGGTAGGAAGGAGGTAACTACTTCCAAGGGACCATCCTGGGCTGACTCTGAAGTCCTACTGTAACTCAGAGCCTGGAGGGCCTGGAGGGTCCTCTCTCCACTCTGCAGTGCCTGGGGAAGAAGTGGATCCTGGGCATGAGACACTGGTGCATTTCTGCCCCATAGCTGAGCCCTGGCTCCTGGAGTGTTGATGGTTTGCATGCTCACCCCTAGGTGGCACCACCCAGGACAGTGGCACAACTAGCTCAGCTCCTCCTTGGTTTTGAATCAGGCAGAGCATTAGCCCTTAGTAGCCTGGTGTATTGCAGCTGTTCTGAGAGTATGGAATGGCAGGAACAAGTGTGCCAGGGCTGGCCCATATGTGACAATGTGCCCATGTTCCTGTGCCAGGCACCAGTTTTAGCACCTAGAAGTGGGCCTGCCCCACTGGCTCGGGCTGGGCTAAGGCTGCATCGGGGCTGCTCCACAAGGAGGTTATTAATAGTGTCACTATGGTGCATGTGGCCAGATTCCTGGCCAAGCCCTGGGGCAGAAGCAAAGTCCACAGAGCCAGCACAGTCCCACGGGCAGGCAGTGCGGAGTGCTGCTGGGCCAGGCTGCTGTGCTCAGCTCTTCTGTGTGCCTTTTCTGTCTCATTAGTTCTCCAACAGCAGCTGTGGTGTGATCCCGCTCCTTCACACCTAGCCCCTCCTGTTCCTTCCCAGCCAGAGGACTTCCCAAGGGAAGAGAGCTGAGGAGGCACTGGGAAGGGGGCTCCTGGCATCACCCCCCACCATCTCCTCACCTGGCAGAGCCAAGCTCCCATGTCAGAGACAAGGAGAGCGGCTGTACAGGAGGAAACCAGTTTTTTCCAGAGCAGCCCTCAGGGCTCCAGTCTAGGCAGTGGAGTGGGGCAGGCAGACTGTAAGGGGTTGATGTGTGGGAGGGTGTCCTGTGCCCCTCATGGGAAGAATAGAGCCTGGCCTGGGTGTCCTGGGCCTACTGCTGTCTGAACCTCAGTTTTCTCATCCCTGAGATGGGAAGGCAGGCAGCGGGGGAGAGCCATGCCAATAAGAAGTGGCCTAGGGAGTTAGGGAGCAGCTATAGCCTCAGATCCCAGCTATAGGGACCCAGTGGCAGAGGTGAACCCCACAGAAGAGGGAAACTGAGCCAGCCACTCTCTGAAGTCTCCATCCTCAGCCTCCATCCCCTTTAACATATGCAGAGTGGGAGGCTAAGGGTGTTAGGGCTGCTACTGACCTCCATGTCCTGGCAGTTGGCTTGATGAACAATCAGCTGGTTCTCAGCTCACTCTTCCCACCCTGTGTGGGTGCTCTTGAGTTGTGTCTGACCTGTACAACTGTATTTGCCATCCCTAAGGATTTCCCAGGAACTGAGAGTAGAAAGTGGGGAAAAGAACTACTTTCCCACCCAGCACCCTCTACCTCATTTGCTCTGGCTTGGGGTGTTGGTGAGCATCCCTAGAGAGGCAGGACTTGGAAGGATCTGAGCTTAGAAGCTCAGTGTCACTGGGTGAGGCAGTAGTGCCGTAGCCCTGCCTGCAGCTGATGGCGCCCTCTCCTGCAGAGAGCTGGCCCTCTTGTTTGAGCACGTGCAACGGGCCCGCAATGGGGGCCTACGGCCCCTGGAGGTGCGGCGGGCGCCAGTACCCGACGGAGCGCCCTCCCGCTATCCGCCCGTTGCCACCTGCCATCGGCCGGGCAGCGCCTCCTTCTGCCCTGGGGAAAGGTAGGGGCCCCCTGGGGCCACCACCTCCTCTTGTTCTCTTCTTCTGTTCTGTGTCTCATCCTCTCTCAGACCTGCCTTCAGCCACTGTGTGCGTGTCCTGGGCCTGTTTGGGAGATTCCCATGCCTTGTCACAAGGCCTGGGTGTTTGTCATTGGATGTCCAGACAGGTACATCTTCCCTGAAGAAGCCAGGCTGGACTCACCTTTGTGTCACCTGGGACTCTGAGGGTCTGAGTTGGGGAGATATCCTCTCCATCCTTTCCTGTCACCTCCTCCATTCATGCCATTGTCCTCTTTCTTTCTCTGTTCCCACGTCCCTCTCACTCCTCCATCCCTGCACCCTCCCATCCCTCCCGGGAAGCTGGAGAGAGGAGGAGGCCACTGGCCACAGGTGCTTACGGCTCAGGTAATCGTGGGCATCATCTGGGTGTGAGGGCAGGGAACCCCCTCCCCCGGCATGGTGCTCTGGGAGGGCCCTGACACTGCACTCACCACTCACCCCTCGGGAACCAGATGCCAGCTGAAAAGACAGCTCTGTGACTTAAGACCGCTGTGGGACCACTAATCCGGGCCTGTGACTCACTCTTTCGCCTCATGTAATCCTTGTTCATAGCCTTGCTAGCTGCCTGGATGGGGCTCTGAGGAGTCTGTTTTCTTCCCCACTGACCATCTGCCCTGACCATCTCTTTCTGCTTAACCTGTTTTTCCTGGAGCTTTTGCATCTTAAAAGAAGAAAC
Organism: Myocastor coypus; assembly: GCA_004027025.1. Lineage (NCBI taxonomy): Eukaryota > Metazoa > Chordata > Mammalia > Rodentia > Myocastoridae > Myocastor > Myocastor coypus. Next base: position 40,530 of record PVJA010009532.1, read on the forward strand.
AAGAAGGAACAATGTTGTCCCCAGTAAATGTTTGTAAACAGGAAATCCAGGCATGTTTGGACCAAGGAAGCCCATCTATTCACAATATGGGGAACAGCAGCTGCTTCTGTAGAGGTGTAGCTTTGAGGTCAAGGGTTCAGCCCCCCCTTGTCCTTTCTTTGTCCTTTACCCATCTCTTTGTTTTACCCCATCTTCACACATCATCCCTCAGCCAGCCAGGTGTATGTCGGGGCCTTGAGCCTCAGGAGTAACTCGGACCCCCAGGCCTGGAACAAGGAATAGGGGAGGAGGTGAGCCCCCTGGTGGTCCACAGGAGGGGTGGTGGATCTCTACCTCCAGTCTCACCTCTGCCATCTGATTGATTCTGTGTCCTTGAGAAAATCAAGTCACTCTCTTCCTGTCAGAAAATCGATGAGGATGAGGGCCTCTGGGTTCTCTGAGTCTCCAGGCTAAGAGGTCGGGAGAATGGAGTGATAGAACTGTTTTGGTGTAGAGCTTGTGGGGAACAGCGTCCCCTCCCAGTTCTAAGTGAGGGTACTTTGGAGCAAAGGGCTAAGCAAGGAGTTGATAGTGAAGGGAGCCTCTGCAGACCTTGAGCTGGAGATGGGGGAGGTGTGAGTGGCCAGGTTAGGCTAGGAGCTTCATGGAGAAACCCATGATGCAGCCTCACCATCGCTGCCCAGAAGGCCTCCTTGCTGTCCCATTGCAACAACATCACTGTTGGTAGGCAGAAACTTACAAGTGTTCATATTCCAGAAACCTGCCCAGGACCTGTCCAGTTCTCTATCTCACCCTGACTGAATGGGAAGGTACTAGAAATGGAGATTAGCCAGGAACCTAGCACCTGTGCCACACTCTTGGCCTTTCTGGTCCTCTGAGCTTCCCAGGAACTGATTACAGCTGAGGGCTTGGCCATCACTAACTCCTTGCTTATGTCATCGGCCCTGGAGTGGCTTTGAGTCTGGGGCCCATGATGATGGTGGCAGAGTATCCCTTCTTCCCAAGGACTCCAGGAAGCTGAGTTGTGCCTTCTGAATCAGTGACCAGGTTCAGGCCAACTGGCCATATCCTTAATCTTGGCAGTCTGGGCCTTATGGGTAGGTTATTTCAGCCAGGAAATCCAAATATACAGAGACATACACAAACCTGGTTGGCTACATTCTCAGTAGTGCTTGGAGATAGATTCAAGCAGAGCATGTTGAGCTCTACCAGGAAGTAGAACTCCAAAGAGCAAGCCTTTCTGGGGGAAAGACATCCCCCGGACCAACACCTCTCCTCTTGTGGTTCTTCAGTGAGTTTCTTGCAGTGTGATCTCCTGACCACTGCATTAGCATCCCATGGAGCATGTGTTCCAGATGCATATTCCTGGTGCTTTCCTTGAAGAGCCAGACTCTGGAGAAGAAGGCCAGGATTCTGCATGCGCATTGTGTTCCCAGGAGGTCTTTATGCAGAGCTTGAGAACCACTGTCTTGAGGATGAGGCTGGAGGGTGACTTGTGTGGGGGCTCTTTCTCTCCCACCAGCCACGAGAGACCAGCCCCAGCCCAGCAGCTCCCTTGCTCTCCTTACCTGCCTTTTTGTCACTAACCTCCACTCGTGTCTTGTTCTCAACTTTCCAGCCAGATGTTTAGTAATAAGCGGAGTTTCTTTCGGATCCACGCCAGCTGGAGACCGAGGTACCCCCTTGTCTCCTCCTCCTGTTCCCACTTCTCCTTGTCCCCCACCCCAGTTTGGGGCTGGAGAAGGGAACAGGATGGACCAAGAACAAGGTGCATGTGCCTGCCGCCTGCCATCTGCCTTGGGCCCCTAATGAGCCCCGTGACTTTTCCCAAATTGCTTTCCTTCTTTGGACCTATTTCCTTTCTGTGGGATGGGCAGATTGAACTAGAGGCTCTCTGAAGGTCCTTCCCACTCTGACTTGTGCTGGGTCTTGGGCTTAGCTTCCAGTCTCCCCAGTGCTCACCTGGGAGCCTTACAAGTGCCTGAAGGGCTAAGCCTGGAAACTCCTTTACCAGCTCCAGAGTACCTGCTCTTTTAGCTGCATCACTATATGAAGTGGTACATGCCACGTGCCAGGCCCTGCTCTGTGCCTTGGAGACACAGTAATGAATAACATATGATCCCTGGAGTGTTTCAGAGTAATTGCAGTTCAGTGCAATGAGGGCCACAAAAGCAGAGGGTCTGTGGAGCTGGGGTTGGGCACTTCAAGATAAGATAGCCCTCAAAGGAGCAGCAGTTAGAGGACAAGGGAGTTATATGGACCAGTGAGGGAGGCAGCAGAGTAGGCTAGGGATCCCATGGCCCTCTTGGCCAGATTTGAGAGTTGGATGTCACAGCTGAGGGTGGGGGTGGGAATGGATCAGAAAGAACCCAGGAGCCAATATGGGCTCATCGTGTTGGCACTGCTGGGTAGCCTGGGTTCACGTAGCCTAGGTTTCCCAGAGGGCTTTGTGGTAGCAGGTGAAGGACAGAGCCCCTGGCTGGCTGGCTGTGTTTTTGCCAAGAGCTGGTGTCTTTCCTAGAAACATGGCTTCTGGTTCACAATCCATGAACCAGAATCCACAGTCCATTTACCATCAGCACATTTCTTAGGCAAATCATGTAATATCTCTGCCATGCCTTGGTTTCCTCTGAAATGAAGATGGTGATAGAATCTGCTCCCACTAACAAAGCCATGCCTGGCTCCTGTAAATGTTGGCCTCATCCGATTCCATGCAATTAGCTGTTAAGATCTTACTTTAAAAAATAGCTTGGGAGCCGGGTGTGGTGGCGCACGCCTGTAATCCCAGCACTTGGGAGGTTGAGGCAGGAGGATTGGTGCAAGTTCAAGACCAGCTTGGTCTACAAAAGTGAGCTCAAGACCAGCCTGAACTGCATAGTGAGACCCTGTCTCAAAAAGACAATAAATAAATAAATAAATAAATAAATAAATAATAATAGCTTGGGAACACCTGCTATAGGAAATGGAAATGCACTGAAGGGTTAGACTGAGGCCATCTGGGTCAGGCCTGCCTTTCTGCAGGATTGTATGGGTTGTTCAGGAGGGACCAAAGGGTAGGGATGGGGCACTGTGGGGGCAAGGAGGCCAGAAGAGAGGCTGTCTTCATGGTCCCACAGGAGTAGACTGCCTGGCCCCATGAGCCTGGCCATGGGGGCCAGATGATGAGTCCTAAAGAAGTTCCTGGAGGACACGAGGGCAAGGGGATGGGTCCAGTAGGGCAGCCAGAGGGCAGCCTACGCTAGAGCTCGTCTCACCAGGAACAGCCACAGGCAAGCTTACCCCATGCTTTTCCCAGGCACCGACACACCTGCTGACCACAACTGCTCAGCTTTAGCACCTCTGCCACTTTGAATTGGACCATCCTTTTTGTTAGAGGACTAGCACAGGTATTGTGGGATGCTTGGCATTGTTTCTAGCCTCCACCCACTAGATGCCCTGAGTGGCCCAAGGTGTGGCAACCCAAGATGTCTCCAGATTTTTCCAGATGTCTGCTGATGGGCAGAATCACCGCTCTTTGAGAATCACTAGTTCCTACCATGAGCACTTGCCCTCAAAAAAGAACAGTATCTACAGTATCTACATCGGAGAAACTGGCACAGGCCTTGTGCCATCCTGCAAGAGGTCTGTAACCTCACAGTTGCTTCTCTTTTCTCATCCATACAACAAGGGAGTATGGATTACCCCCTAAGAGGTAGAGAGGATTAGAAACTAAGGCTGGCAGGCAGAGGCCTTGTGTGCTCCAGGAGCCCGGGAAGGGAAAGAGCTCTTCGGTGCCACAGTGCCAGGTTTCTTTCCATTTTCTTTGAGCTTTCAGGCTCCAGAGAGGCTGACATGAGCCATTTTCTGGGCCCTGCCCAAGGAGCTGGAATCCAGGGCTGCTCCTTGGATAACACTGTCTTCTTGCACTAAAGAGGAGCTCAGGTCCTCTGATAGGCTGGAAAGTTACAGAAGCCCACAAGCCTAGTCAGAAGCTCCCTCTACTATCACAGAATCAGAGCTGGAAAGGGACCTCTCAAGGCCTCTAGTTCAAGCCTCAGACCCCTTCCTCTGAAAGTTCTGCACACTCAGCCTTGTTTGCATACTTCTTGAGACAGGGAGGTTCCCCATCCAGAATGCCTTGGGAGCCAGATGAGCTGGGTGAAGCAATCGGGCTGTCTAGGCCTGTGGCTGATGCATTAGTGCCTCCCTAGCTTCCTTTCTTCCTGTCCCTCTTGGAGGAGTGGAAGACGGGGGCTGCACGGACCCAGGGCTGGGGGATGCTTGCCAGCATGAGGAGAGCCCGCAGGAATGGTTCTGCAGAGGCAAGTTTGGGAGAACAGTGCTCAAACTTCATTGGAATCTTTGGGATATACCAAGGGAATCCTGGGCCAGTGGAGAGCATGCTGGATTGTGAGAGCAATCTCTGTCCTTCCCTTCCGGTATTCTCAGGACCCTAATCCTTGACTTGCAACCTCAGTCCTATAGGCAGAAGCCCACCCACCTCTAAGGATGGCCCTGCATCCTGGCCACCTTCCAGAAGGTGCCGCTGGTTTCGAGATCTCCCTAACCTCAGCACATCACTCTACCTTTTATTCCTTGCCCTGGAATGGAGAACTCCTCTTCCCGTCCAACACCGAAACCAGAGCCTGTCCTCTGCTTAACCCTTGATCTGAAAGTCTGAGAGTAATGATAATACAGCTCCTCCCTCAACCTCTGTCCACCTCAGGCCTCTTGTCTAAGACTGACTCCTGCTTGCCTGAGCTGGGACCCTAGAGCCTGTCTGCAAACTACAGTAGGGGAGGCAGCGGCAGTGCCAGAGGGTGTGGTGTGAGCATTTGCACAGGTCTTTCCTACATAGCAATGGTGTTGTCCTTGAACCTCTTGGACATAGAGTTACTCTACCCAGTATTGTTTAGCCAGGACCTGTCCTCCTCCAGTTTGGAGGATGTGGGGATGTGAGTACAAGAAGAGCTTAGAATCTGTGTCCTGACATGCACATGTCACATGCAGAAAGACATGTGGGCTGAACTGAGGGCTCAGCAAGTAGGGCAGTGAGTTTGTCTTTGAGGAGGATCTAAGACCCCTTGTGTCTGGGTGAGCAGAACTCAGAGGAAATCAGAGAAGATCAGGTTATCAAATAGTCACTCATGGGAAGCTCAGGCACTGGGCGCAGGCCCAGCAGCTGGACCTACAAGGCCTAGGCCCTCGGTAGGCAGTCACATTGCTCACCCCCCTGGGAACTATCACATGGAAGTCTGTGTGAAGGGGGTCTTATTTTATAGTGCATCTACATAATCTCACTAGCTCCTAAATCTCTGACCTGAAAGTTGGGGGTGAGAAAGCTCCGGTAGTGGGGAATTGGAGGAAAACATCCATTGGCGTAAGTGCACACCTATATGCATACATACTGGTACCTCTTTACCCAGTCTCTCTCTCTCTCTCTCTCTCTCTCTCTCTCTCTCTCTCTCTCTCTCTCACACACACACACACACACACACAGAGATCTACACAAAAGCCCCTGTGCATGTAATGTAGGACTGGAGGCTTGGTTCATTGTATACAGCCAGGTGAACTTTGTCCCTCACCTCCCTGTCTGTGCCCAAAGGGGTCATGACCTCTGCTCTTTCCCACACCACCCACCTAGGCCAGACCCAGATCCTCCATCCTGCTGTTTCTGACTTCCTGGGTTTCTCTCACTCCTTCTACTCTGACATCTGTCTCCTGTGTCCCCTTATCTGTCTGGGTACCCATGGGTGGGAGGTTGGGCTGGAGTGGGGATGTGCCCCACCTGACCCAGTTTCAGCTTCCTATAGGAATTATCCCTACCACACCCTTTTCCCATCCCATGAAAATTCTGCTTGGTTTGGAATCAAGGCCCAGTAGTCAGCCCCAGACCTAGGTCAGCTTTGTCCTTATTGAGCCCCTGCCTTAGCACTGGCTAACTTGTTCTCCTCCCAACCTGTCCTGCCCTGCCAGCAGCCGGATGGGCATCAAAGACCGCATCCGCATGGGCAGCTCTCAACGGCGGACAGGTCCTTCTAAGCAGCACCTGGCCCCTCCACCAATGCCCACCTCCCCAAGCAGTGAGCAGGTGGGTGAGGCCACTAGCCCCACCAAAGTACAGAAGAGCTGGAGCTTCAATGACCGCACTCGCTTCCGGGCCTCTCTGAGACTCAAACCCCGCACGTCTGCTGAAGGTGAGCCCCAGGAGGTGTGTAGCCCAGGGTGTAGCAACTTTGCACCAGGATAGACCAGATGCACCCTAAAGCAACGGGCACCAAGCTGGTGTTACCTGGCCTCAGGGGCACATGGTATGTGGTACACTGGAGTGTTGCCCTGGGCAGGGCAGTGAAGGCAGCAGCCAGGCAGGCAGCAGCTTGGTCTGCCTTGTGCCCCAGGAAGGTTCTGGGCCCTTACTGGATGGAACTCTGTCATCCTAGTGGGGTTGGAAGTGGACCCTTCTGCTGATACCACTCTAGCAATGTGGGCCATTCCTGTTTTTCCAGAGGCCCCCTCAGAGGAAGGACTGGAAGAGAAGAGCTACCAGTGTGAGCTCACGGTGGACGATGTCATGCCTGCTGTAAAGACAGTCATCCGCTCTGTCAGGTGAGACTGAGGCGAGCACACCCTCCCGTCTGCTACCCACTGCTGCTTCCCATCTGGGCCTGTCCTCATGGCCAGGCCTGGCCTAGGTCCCAGTGTGCCAGCTGCTGCCTGCCTGGAGAATGGCTGGGGTGGGAAGGTGGTATATGGCTTCTGGCAGGGTTTGCTTCTGTGCTCCTGTCCAGAGGGTTGGCTCCAATGGCCCATGGGCATGATTCCCCTCCTGGTCCCTGTTCGAATACCAAGAATTCACCCACCCCCAGTCACTCCTGCTCTCCTCTTCCCTTTCTCTGTCTTCCACTCATTGTCAGGTACATCTACCCCTCCCTCTCCTCCTCCCTCTCTTTCTCTTCCTCCAGGTGTGTGGATCCTTACCTGCCCTCCTGAGGTCTCTGTCCCACCTCTCTTTCCTTGCACCTGTGTCTCAGTCTCAGTCTCCTTTTGCTTCTGTAACTAGAACTCTTTCCCTGGTGTCTTAGCTCCATCTGTGCATTTACACCATGACTTTCCCTAGAGCAGTGCTTTTCAAAAGAAATGCTTTGAAATCAGCTTAGTGAAATCAAGTTAATGAAGAAGAGTCAGCATTTAAAACCAACAAAACATAAAAAATATGGAAATGCATCTCTCATATTAAGGGTAAATAATGTTTATGAAGCTTTTATTTTTGTTATCTTTATATGTGTGTATATGAGTATATGTATGCTGGTTTTCAACGCAAAATATATTTCTCATGGCAGGTTTTAGTCAGAAAAGTTGTACACTCTACCTCCGTGCTTCAGTAGTTAAGTGGAAATCAGTCTCCTGAGTCCTGTAGCTGTGGCCCAGTGGTGGACTCTGCCCCTAGCTTCTCAGCAGGGAATTCTAGCCCTGACACCCATTTCCAGCTCTCAGTTCTACCTCCAGAGGGCCCTGAACCCCAGCCCTTCTGGGCTTACTCCCCTCTCCATGGGCTCACTTCCAACCTCAGGTTCCCACACGCCTCTTCCTTTTGAGATCAATCATCTGGATTGCATCTCCAGAGTCTGTGCCTCTTCTCACCTCCTTTCCAAATGCCCTGGTTCTCCTTTCCTGCAACTGCCACCAGGAATAGGGTGCCAGAGCTGTGCCAGGTGTTCTGACCTTGCCACTCCATAGACCCTCACACCTGGCATATGCCAGGCCTGCTGCTCCTCCATCCAGGTCCCACTCACACTGAGGCACCCCTGTCCACGTGTCCCTGCAGCCATGGGAATCACCCTGGTCCCAGGAACCTTTCATCCGCTCCACCTTCTGAGTTGTTCCCAGCTGTCTTAGATCTCCACCAAATTGCACCTCTCCAGCTGAGGCCTGTCCTCTGGGGCTAATGTGGCTGTGACCCTGATCTTCCAGAGCGCTCTCTACATAAACTGGCACAGAGGTCCTGCTGCAGCAGAAGGAACAACGCTCCTTCAGCCCAGTGCCCATGCTCTGCCGGATGTTGCGGGCTCTTCCTACCTTCTTCTTAGGGTGCATCTCCTGTGTTCTTACCTTGCCTCCATTGATCCCCTTCCATTATGCCCCTACCTCTGAGGACTGGATCTCACTCATACCTCTCCAGGTCTGCCTTCATCTTCCTCCTCTTGTTCTGGGCCTGGAAAATGGCACTCTTAAGACTTTTCCCTCCCAGGCATTGTGGTGCACACCTGTAATCCAACACTCAGGAAGGTGAGGCAGGAGGATCACTGTGAGTTCAAGGCCAGCCTATATAGTGATACCTGTCTCAAAACACTTGTTCCTGACTTTTTCAGCAGGCACCTTCTCATGATCCTAAGCTTTCTCCATTCTTTGAAACCAGACCACGTTACTCTCTAATTGCCTGTGTCTTTGTGGTCTTCCACCCTAGAAGAGGCCAGGGATCAGCTTTGACTCCTCTCATGTACTCTGGGTCCAGTACAGTGATGCTAAGTATTCATAGAGTGAATACAGTATTTCTTCCAAGCCATTATCAGAAGTTGGAATCGTAGATGTGCTGTGTCCTACGCAGCTGACACACACCAGGTCCAGTCTGCCCTCTCTAGTGAATGCAACTACAGATACACGTGGGAAAGCACAAACCAACTGTCTTAGTTACTCTTCTTTCATTGCTGAGACAAATACTCTATATGCAAGCTTAGGGAAGAAAAGGTTTATTTATTTATTTATTTTTGGTGGGACGGGGGTTCAAACTCACGACCTTACACTTGCACTTGTGCCACAGAGCTATCCCCTCAGCCCCAGGAAAGGTTTATTTAGCTCACAGTTACTGGAGGTTTCAATTTAAAGTAGACTGAATTACATAGCAAGACCTCACGACACTGTGCAGCCATGTCCAGGATGATCCACTCCATACCTGTAAGACAGGCCACTAGGCCTGCAGGGAAGGGGGGTACATGCTGTCAGTTTAAAGGTTTGTGCCCCACCTCTCAAGTCCCCCTTCCCCTCTCTGGTCCTCTGCCTCCCCCACCAAGCCATGCTATTGACTGCCCCATGATCTACATGAGGCTTTGGGGAGACAACTAGATACAAACCATAACACCAACCTATGGGAGTGCAGGGAAAGGGAAGCACCACAGGTGGGTAGACATACTGGAGGACTCAGCAGAGGTTAGTTTTGGTGGTCTGAGCAGGTTCCCTGATGCTGGAAAAGGCAGGTAGCAGTGGGAGGGAAAGAGGGCTGGGAAAAAGGATCTCCCATGGCGGCTGGACCATCTCTGTGGCCCATTTCCCTGACAGGATTCTGAAGTTCCTGGTGGCCAAAAGGAAATTCAAGGAGATGCTGCGACCCTATGATGTGAAGGATGTCATTGAGCAGTACTCTGCAGGGCACTTGGACATGCTGGGCCGGATCAAGAGCCTGCAGGCGAGGTGGGTTCATGCCCCCAACCATTGACCCTGTCGCTAGGTCTGAAGTTCAGAGCCAGGTCACCAGCACTAGGATGGAGCTGCGCACGCGCCACCTAGGGGCCACTGCCACAATAGGGCTTTCTGCCCAAACAAGGTCTCCAGGCTTGCAGGCGAGGCTGAAGCCTGACCCTGCACCTATCTTAAGGTTGAAGGAAAACTTAACCACACAAATGTTCACACCTTGGGAATTCCCTTGGAATGACCATTTCCTGATCCTAAAATAATTATCCTAGGGCCAAGAAGATAGCTCAGTGGCACAGTGCCTGCCTGGCAAGTGCAAGGTCCTGAGTTCAGTTGCTAGTAGAAAAATAAATAAATAAATAAACAAACAAACAAACAAATGATGTGCTCAGACTAAAGTTTCCTAACTCTGAAAGTCTCTTGAAGAATAAGATCACTGTCATAAGACAATGTGACCTCCCATCTCCCAGTGGGATAGGCAAATTGACTGCCCACTTTTTGCCTCTGGAATCTTGAATCTTTTTTCTTGACCAAGCTTTAAAGGAAGAACCCTTACACCAAAATCAAGTCACCTACACATTGTCCTTGTCTTCTGGCCTGTATTTTTTCTGCACATTCATTCATTCTCCCAAGAAATAGGCATTAAGCATTTAGGACTTGTGGACAGTGGGGATGGGGAGGAGAACAAATCACACTCTCTGACTATCCAGCTGTCATTCTAGTGGAAGACGAGCAGGTTATGACACCAGATTGCATCAGATGATCACAAGTGCTAAGGAGCAAGTAGGGATTCAGGTGTTAGGGATTGCAATTTAAGTACATGAGGAAGTGACATCTGAGAACAAAATGGAAGGAAATGAGACAACTAGATTTGTTGCTTTTGAAGCAAAACATTTCCAGAGGGATTAGCAAGTTGAAAGGACTTGATGTGCCTGTTACTGACATGGAGAAAGCAAACAATGCAGTGAGTTTCAGTCAGGAGAATGTGACTGGCTATGTTTGTGATGCTTATCAGCCATCCAGCTAGAGTGTGGATTAAGATACAGGACTGTAGAGAAGAGGTATGGAATGAAGATAAAGATTTAGCTATGGGTTCTAAACAAACAAACAAACAAACAAACAAACAAAAACTGGTGCCAGCAAGTATACAGGGATTGAAATCATGGAACTTAAGACATGATGTGGACCTAGAAAGAGGGAGTAAACAGATTTTTTTTTTTAAATGCCAGGAGCCAGATTTGGACCCTGTGCTATTTAGAGATTGTGGACACAGGAGGAAACAGCCAGAAAGTTGGAGTAGAGGGCAGGGAGGTGTGGGAGAACAGCAGGGAAATGGAGACCATAGGAAGGATGGTGTTTTACAATCCAAATGAAAGTGTTTACAGGAGGATGAGGTGATCAGATTCGTCAAGTGTTACTACTGGATCTAGTAAAAATGAGGATGGAGAGGGGATCTTTGGATTTAGCAACATGGAGTTCATTGGGGAGGTGCAAACTTTACTGGAGGAAGTTTAAGAGAGAAGAGGAGAAGAATTAGAGGTTGAGGCTAGTAAAGAGAGAAGAAAGCAGTGATCGACTCTAACCTTGCTTCCTTAGTGACTCACAGTCCCACGTGTCTCCCCCTCGGTCCTAGCCCGCCATTTTCCACTTCTCCATCAGCCAATCGATTTACTTACCATGCTCATATAATGACACCTTGGCTCAATCAGTTGGAGAACCCCCAAACCCAGGCTTCGTCTCCCCACCCCAACCCTGCCTCCTTTTGAAAGAGCAATGGCTTCCTCCTTCAGATCTCCCTGCCCACTTGTGCAGGCTGTCTTCCCCTTCAACAGGCGATAGTTCTTGTGCAAGGGAGGGGCAGCATGTACCTGAACCCTTTGATGGGTGCTTTCCCTACAGGGTGGACCAAATTGTGGGTCGGGGACCTGGAGACCGAAAGGCCAGAGAGAAGAGTGATAAGGGTCCCCCAGATGTGGAGGCGGCGGATGAAATCAGCATGATGGGGCGTGTGGTCAAGGTTGAGAAACAGGTGAGTGCTGAGTGGACTTTGGCCAGAGTGGTGGAGCTGGTCTGCCACCAAGAGGCTCTGGAGGGCTGTGGGAAGAAGAGGAGGAGAGAGCTGCACCCCACGTCACCCATGTGGAAAGCTCTATTAGGACCTCTGCATTCCCTGCCCGGACACACTTCCCCTCACGGATAAGCTCCGCTTCTCAGAAGGCCCGCCCCATCGTGCCAGAGGCTCTTGGTGAGCTTGCCATCTCCCGCAGAGGCCCGTGTGTAGGATGCTTTGATCTCAGATAAGTCTCCCTAAATTCCACCTATTCAGCTGTCTGTCTTTTGGACCATCCCAGCCAATCACGACTAAATGTCCCAGGAACCTGTCCTAGCTTCCCACCTTCATCCTATGCACAGGCCGATTTCATCTTCCAGGTCTAGGCGACTCCTCTTGGTGAGGCCCCTTCAGGGCCCTACTCGCCATGCACGCGCCCAGGCCCTGTCTCCTCCCCTGCCCAGATGGGCAAAAGCCCCACCCCTGATGTGGCCGCCCTGCCCCCTCCCTGGAAAACTCCGCCTCAGCCCAAGCCGGTCTCCCAGCTTTGCCCTGCCCCCAGGTGCAGTCCATCGAGCACAAGCTGGACCTACTGTTGGGCTTCTATTCACGCTGCCTGCGCTCTGGCACTTCGGCCAGCTTAGGCGCCATGCAAGTGCCGCTCTTCGATCCTGACATCACCTCGGACTACCACAGTCCTGTGGACCACGAGGATATCTCAGTCTCTGCACAGACGCTTAGCATCTCTCGCTCTGTCAGCACCAACATGGACTGAGTGACTGCGGGGCAGAGCTGCACTGGGCCAGCTCCTCAGCCTTGCGCTTGGACCCTCCTACTGAGGCCTCCGGACTCCTCCTACTTGAACTCGCTCCCTCCTTGGGAGAGGCCGCACGTAGTATTGAACTGCCTGGGTGGGCGAGATTCCCGCTGCGTGTGCCCAAGCACTGTCCCCACCTCAGGAGCGTGAGGTGCCAGGCTGCATGGAGAGCAGCAGCAGCGGCTGCCCCACGGCCTTTGAAACCCTCAGAACCCTGCCCATTCCATCAAGGCCTGCGATGGCCCACGTGGCAGGGTCACTGCTCCAGGAGTGGGAACAGGGTACTAGGGGGCTGGGCCCTAGACCCTGGGCCCTGACTCCGCTTCCAGCTATGCAAGGTGAGGTCTGTGGCCTGCTCTTCAGACAGAGCACAGTAGCCCTCCCGCCAAGTCCCCACTCCATTGGAGGTGGGCCCAAGGTGTCCCCACAGATACCAACAAAGCACAGTACCCTGCCACAAGGCAAGTGGGCATCATATATGCAAACTATGTTAAATATGCAACTACAGGGGCCCCCATGGGGTCTCCCTGCCCATCTTCCATAAGGAGTTGGGCTCCCAGCAGTAGCTGGTCTCAGGCTGCTTGGCCATGACCCCCTCCCAAATCCATGGCTCATCCCCGCCCCCACCAGGATGGGGCCTGTTTCTCACCAACACTTGCCCAAGGCCAGTACCTGCTGGGCCTTCCTTACCACTTGCAAGTGTCACCTTCCAGGACTATCCTCTTCCTGCTGGATGTTCGTTCTCCTCTGGCCCTCCAGATGGCTTTGACAGTTGGCAAAAGTTTCTGTATTCACCACAATCTCCCAGACAGTGAGTGTCCTATGGATGAGTTGCACAAATATGGTTCTGTTTCCTCAGATGTAGAGAAAGCCTCATACACTGATGCCCATAGCAGGCACTCCTGGAGATGTGAGCACAGGGACCCTCAGCCTTTCCTGAGTCTCTGCATTCAGTGCTGGTGGGCTGGCCTTATCGGACCTCCACTCGGAGGTAGTCCCTTGCTCCCTCTGCACAGGAGAGAGAGCTTTAAAGTGAGCCCAGATCTTTCCAGGCCCAACCCCAGAGCTTTACCAGTTCCCCTTCCTCAAAAACAAACTCCTACAGCCCAGGAGCACTACTGCTCCCTCTTCCTGCCCTTGAGGGCCCCCCTCAGTGTCCTCACAGCACAACTCAGGCCTAAGCCTCTGGGGTCTGCACTACTAGAGAGATCCCAGGCCCACCCCTTCCTAGTCATTCTTAACTCCCAGAGTGGACAATAACACATATCGCAGCTTTGCCAGCTATGCACATGGCTGTCACCTGCACTGTCCCCTCCCCACTTCATTTGGCAGCCCATATATTGGCATAAGTGCCCATCCACTGCAAGTCGCCAGCATCACTTTTATATCTGTACCCCTTTGTTCCCAGCAGGAGGGTGAGAGGTAGTGGACCGAAGGCAACCCTCAGTGAGTGCTGGGGAACAAGGGGCTGAGCCCAAGCTGCCTGCTTCTCACACTGGGGACCTGCATGTACTAGCACCAAGGTTTAGAATGGATCTTGCTCAGCCCCATGGTGCCCAGCCTCTGCCCTAACATGCCCTCTGCATGTACCATCATGTCCTGAATAGAGCATCTCCTGACTCACTTCACCTGCACTGCACTATCCCCAGAGAGCCACCCTCTACTTCCTCAGAGACAGCTGCAGAGAAGGGCAGGGAAACAGGATTGCCCTGTGACCAAAGGACATATGGGAAGAGGTCCTCCTTCCTTCCATGATTGACATTCCCCCTCAACCCAGACCTTCGATATGCAAGTACCTCACTTTGTTAACTTATTAATTTATTGGTTTCATTAAAGTTTTCAGTAGAAGGTGGTTGGTCTTGTTTTATTCAGTGGGGTAAAGTTGATCTGAGGGCGGGGACAAGCAGAGTAGGATTATTGAGGACTTTTTGTTGAAAAAGGCAAAACCCCAGCCTTATATGGTTCAAGTAAAAGAATGAAACATCACTGCAGGGAACTAAAAAGTTTAGGAGATACTTTTAGCTTCATGTACAACGAGATATAAGTGCTTAGTTATACAAGGAATCTACCTTCCATCGCAGCCCTTCTGTTGGACAGATTGGCTTCCCATGATGAGTGAAGAGTGGTATGTACCACTTTTTTTTTTAACTTTTTTTTGTGCAGGACCAGGGTTGAATTCACAACCTTACACTTGCCAGGGAGGCACTTGTGCCACAGAGCTATCTCCTCAGTCCCCCACTTTTCTAATAGTTTGTTTAGCCAGAGTCTATCCTGAAAGCAGAAATAATGGATTTTCAATGAAGGGAATCTACTATGGGGACTGGGTTACACTACTGAAAGAGGACCACAAGATCAAAGACAATACAGAAAATGAGCTCAGGATGCAGTGACCACTACAAGAGCTGCAGGAATGTAGGTAGAGGATAGGACTTGTGAGGGGGAGCCCTGGAGTGTTGGAGTGAAGGTTCTCCAAGGGCTGCAACTAAACTGAATGCCAAACTATTAGTGATATTCCACAATCTCCATATGAAATCATAAGGGAAAGAAGGAATGAAGAAATGTACATAATATTCATGTACATAAACACACATCAAGAGAAGAAAACTATATATCTGCAATACACTTTCGGCTGGCAGCAGCACCATAGTTAGTATATATAATTTTCTTCTCCCATCACTCTCTTGTGTTTCCTTTGCCCTTAGTCAACATCTTCACTGCTTGGGATTCTTTGTAAGATCAAGTGGCCCATGCCATCATTTTTGAAGTTCTGTTTTTGTTGTTTTTTGTTTTTGTGGTACTGGAGATTGAACTCAGCACCCTACACTTGCCAGGCAAATACTTATTCTACTGAGCTATCTCCCTGGCCCATTTTTTAGTTTCTGAATCCTTCATGATCCTACATGGTTTTGAGTGCTATAGCTTTTCATTAACTTTTCCTCTCATGCATGGAACTACAGTTGTCTCTTGTATCCATGGAGGGTTGGTTCTAGGCCCCACTGCCATGAACAAAGTTGTGGATGCTTAGATTCCTAATAAAAATGATGTATTTGCATACAACTTACAAACATCTGCCTGTATACTTTTAAGTAGTCTCTGTCTTCCAATAGTTAATATATAAACAGTTAGTGGGACTTGTGTGTTAGCTCAGTTGTTTAAGCGCCTGCTTGGGTAAACCCAGTCAGGTGCAAGGGACCATGATTCAATTCCAGTTCCACCTGCCATTCCAGACCTGTCCTTAAGGCACCCTGAGCCCGCAAAAAAAAAAAAAAAAAAAAAAAAAAAAGCCTGAACAACAACAAAAGAAATCCAAACAGTTATAATAATGTATTGTTTAGGAAATAATGAAAAGCAACAGTCTGTACTTGTTAAGTCCTCAGCCAGTTGAGTTTCTGGATGCACAGGAAGGAGGACATGGCACTAAGAGAAGTTTTACCTGATCTCTGGGATTCCATGTATAGCCTCCCTTGTCCTTATGTAGCAATCACCCAGTTTTTCCTTGGTAAGGAGGGGCAGTCATGCAGCCAGTGTATGAGGTCTTTCTTTGCCTCTTGCTATAGTGGCATGAGGAGCCAAAAATGACCAATCAAATGTGTTGGAAGATGTAAGATTGGCAAGTAGCATTTAGCAAGGCATGAGAACTAGGGTGTTGGTCTTAGTGGTGAATGTATCAGCTACTGGACACAGAATGTGTAAGTGTCCAGAGGCATCAGAGACCATGAGAAAGAAAGAAATCCTATGACTAAATTCAGAGAAGAAAGGAGAGTGTGGTACTAGATCAAACTTTAGAATTAAGGATTGTGGGCCTGGGAGATAGCTCAGCAACACAAGCACCTACCTGGCAAGTGCAGGTCCTGAGTTTGATCCCCAGTCTGAAAAAAAAAAAAGCTTAAGAATTTGTGGAAATACTAAGATGTAAGTCAGTGATAAAGCATTTACCTAATATGTGCCAAATCCTGGGATCAGCCCCCACTACTGAAAAAAAAAGTTGTAGGATTTCAGAAATCATTCCAAAGAAATAGAGCTCAATAGTGAGGGCAAGTGGGAGCCCATGAAAGCTTCAAATGAGGGATCACACAGATAGATTTGGATTTAAAAAAGCTTTCTCCCTGGCATGGCAGATGAAATTGAGGAAGAAAGCCTGCATGTGGGGATACCAGGAAGGAAGTTACTGCAGGAATCCAAGTAGATGTTAGCAAACTTGAACAAGTCCCATGGCACTTTACAAATTGTGTAAACGTCTACTGAACACCTGCTGTATGTCAGACCCTGGCTCAGCATAGTGTACAGGATGAACACGCCCAGAGGCATGGAGCTTGGCCCTGAGGTCATCCAGCCCCTAGGGGAGCCAGATGCAAAATTAACCAATGTACAACTCATTGTTTCTTTTCTAAGTTTCTCTAGCTCAGCAAGGAGTATTTGCAGATGGCTATGGGAGTCCCCAAACTGTCATCAAATATGGCCTTGACAGCAGATACGATTTTAGCTTGGTGTGTCATTTATCTATTGCTATGTAACAGCTCACTCCAAAACTAAGCAACTTAATAAATTTTTATTTTTATTGACTGACACTGGGTGGTGGCTATGGCACAAGTGTGTGCCCATTTGTTCTGTGCTGGAGGCTTGGTCCATGCTACAGTGGTATTGAGTGCTGGAACCCTTAAAAGGTGGAATCTAGTGAAAGGTAATCAAGTCATGTGGACACTCCCAGAAGGACTAGTGAAGGCCTTGGGGGTTGGATTTTTTCCCTCAGGCTATAATTGTGATTAATTGAATTTCCATAAGGCACCCTGCATCCCTGGTCCTTGGGGCTGCTCACCACTCTTGCACATGCTCCCAGCATTGTGATGCCATCCATAATGCTGAGCAGGTGATGCTATTGACCTTCTAAATCTGTGAGCTAAAACAAATCTCTTCTTTTTTCTTTGTCTTTTTTTTTTTTCTGTCTTTTTGAGACAGGGTCTCGCTGTACAGTTCAGGCTGGCCTTGAGCTCAGTTTTATAGCCCAAGCTGGTCTCGAACTCTCACCAATCCTCCTGCCTCAGCCTCCCAAGTGCTGGGATTACAGGCATGAGCCACCATGCCTGGCTAACATATCTCTTCTTTACAAAATGCTCAGCATCAGTTTTTCTGTTCTAATAACACAGGATGGATGAAGACAATGGCCTAAGGTTGTTTTACATGTCCAGTGTTTGGTGGCTCCTAGTTGGTCCATGGGCAGGATTGTTTATCTCTGCTCCACATGGCTCCTCAGGCTCTAGTAAATTATACTGGGCTCCTTCATTGGCAAAAAGGCTAAAGCAAAAGCCCTGAGGACCAAACCCAGATGCACTAAGAGCAGCCTGGGATGGCAGTACTGCGGGGCTTAACTTGGCTGCTCTGAACAGAGCATATTTCCTTTTCCTGAACAGATTACACACACACACACACACACACACACACACACACACACACACACACACACACACATATATATATTCTCAGATAAGAGAAAACCTTGATACGTATTTTTGGGTTAGAAAACTTATTTCTACTTTTGACAGTTATTAAAACAACATCTTGGGCCAGCGAGATAGCTCAGTGGCCTAAAGCATCTGCTTAGGCAAGCTTAGGCAACCACAGGGACCACAGTTTGATCCCCGGCACCACATGCTGTGCCAGCCTCAGGGCAGGCTGAGCTTACCATAACATAAATAAATAAATAAATAAATAAATAAAATAAAATCTTTTTCTGTTGAATAAGAAAAAGGGCACATCTTCCCTACCTCCCACCTCTTGGGTATGATAGTATCTATCCTGGCAGCTGTTGCTCTGGTGCACTAGTGGGCATGAGCTACCAAAGCAAATACCACACACTGGGCAGCTTAACAACAGAAGTTGCTTTCCCCATGTCCTGGAAGCTGAAATCTAAGGCCAACGTACTAGAGAGCTGGTTTACTTTCAGTGCCTTTCCCCTGGCCTGTAGGTGGCTCTTTTCTTTGGTGACCATGACAGGAGCATCATTCAGCACATACATGTGTCTGGCATCTTGGGTTTCCCTTATGAAAACACCAGTTATATTGAATTAGGGACTGGGATAACAAACCTCCTTGAACTTTATTACCTCTTATTCTTGCATACAGATGCACTTTGAGATTCTGGAGGTTGGATCTTCAACATAAGAATTTTGGAGAGTCATGGATCTGTCCATGACCCCTGGAGCGGTAAATCACCAGCCTGCCATCATTGGGTAGGGGCTGAGGACCATTCTAGGCTTGTCCCATCCCCACTGAGCAGAAGTGGTTGTGTGCAGACATCCAATAGTTTGGAGGCTTTAGTTTTTTTTAGCACGAAGACCTTTGCTAACTTATCTGAAGCCCCAATATATAAAATATGAACAATGTAACCACAAAATGAAGACCTCCCAGAGGTAGTTTCACTTCTCATGCTATGTACATGTTGCACAGACACCCAGAATGTTGTCAGATCAGATCTAACTCACTGGGGACTCATTTGAACTATTGCGGTGGTTTGTCCTCTGTCTGAAAGAAAGTCTTCTGTCCCTCTCCACCGTGCCATGAATACCCTGGAGTGGCATTTATCTGCCTATTTGCCTTTCAGTAGGTTTCTTGGAATCACATTCTGGGGCCAGAGAGTGATATGCAGAATGTTGATGGAGGGCTGAGCTCAGAAGATTCACACATAGAGAAGGCAGAGTTGGGCAAAGGGAAAAGCTCCTCCAACATGGGATGATGTCACTCGAGCCACTGGCTGACACTCAGGAACTTGAGAGCCTGGATAGACCTGCGGAGCTGTATAAATTGAGGGGAGGACATGGCCCTTGGTTTTTGAGCATCAGTCAGCTCCTGGCAGTTGGGTGAGTGCCATGGCTGTGCCGCAGTAGAGTGAGTCCCAGCAGCTAGGGAGTGGACCTAGGGGCCCAGCAGGGGCAAGCTGGGCAGCCCGCGGAGCTCCAAGGCAGTCAACGTACCATCACAATGATTTGGGGCTTTTTGAGAGGGTTTATTTTGGCCAGGCAAATGGGGAAGGAAAGGACAGCATTCTTGTCTCACACTGAGGCCCCAAGAGGCATGCTAACTTATGTCAGACCTCGCGGTGCCTCCTCCTCCCAAGAAAGACAGCTGTTGCTCCTTCACCTGGGATCCAAAATGCAGACAGGTAAAGCAGACCTGAAGCAAGCCCAGCCTCAGCAGTCCAGCTTGCTGTGGTCAGCATCAGCTGAATGGCAGTGGAATCAGGGACCTAGGAGTAGGAAGTGATAGCTGGCTTTTCAGCTACTAAGATTTTGGGTTGGCTTGTTTTATAGCATTTCACAAGACCTGACTCGTATAGATAGTAAGATCACTTTTGCGGGTAATAGTGAAGTAGGAGATTTATTTAGTACATTACAAGGGATTTTCTTAACTCCTCTGTAAAATCTTTGGGTTTTGCCTGAAATGGCTTCTCTGGGCTCTAAATACCTGCCCCCTTTCCCTCCCCTCCCCTCCCCTCCCCTCCC